>JAOTQY010000020.1:3221072-3231397 GCA_026413445.1 Dolichallabes microphthalmus | reverse complement strand
AAATCTGGACCGCCGCCAAAACAAAAATGCTAATGAGAAAACGAGATACATGAAAACGAGAGAGATTCGTTCATTTTTTACAGGGCGCGCATGATAAGAACGGGCGCGCAGCCCCCCGGGCCCAGGCAAATAGCGCACAACGCTCATGCAACAACAAGCTCCCTCATATCTCGTCACATTACCTGAAAAATTGGATGGAAAAAAAACAAAAAGAAGGATTTGTTCCCCCTTTTTGTCACCCCACACTCTGGTTTGTACACTGGAGACAAATTCTCATGTCTAAAAATAACTAAAAAGTGAATGTGCCCCCCCCTTTAAGTACAATGAATTCTATTTACAGGTTTATAATATTGTTAAAATTAATCAACACCTTCTGACTGAAAAATTCAGAACAGGTTTAAACCATTAGGACCGATGTGTCAAATTCTTTGCTCTGGGATGTGAGAACAGCTTGAAGGCTTAATTACACACACAGACAGTTGAGAAATTAAAGGAAAAGTCAAAATAAAAGCATCTGGATGACCACCAGAACCCCTTAACACAGGCTAAGATTGCTCAATCTTTAGAAGAGCACTAAAGCAATAAGCACCATTCTCCATTAGTTGGTGTTGGAGAGAAGTGTCACTCCTGAATCTATCAAACAGAGTGCTGCAGTAATGAGAATTGATAAAGAGGAGGAGGATGAACACCACAGCTGGTGTCACAGTTGCACCATCTGAACAAAGACTGCTAAAGGAAATGACTCAACACATCTACATTTCCTCACCGCATCGCCTTCGCAGTGTCACCTTGTCCAGTCGCAGATGAGTCACAGGACAAGGCAATCAAACCAAAAGGAGAGGGGGAAAAAAAACAAACAAAAAAAAAAACACATCATTAAACTAATGTTCATTTATATTCCAGTTTCTAGCTTCTTGAAACATGGTTGTAGGTGACAAAAGATCAACCGATGCACCTCATTACTGAGTTTGAAGACATTTCTGTGGCATTTAAATTTCAGCCGCACTAAAGGCTTAACGCCGGAGGTCACTGCGCTGTTCCTGTGTAATCTAATGCAGTGGAACGTGTATACAAATGAAGCTAACGATATTCCAAACACAAGACACGAACTGCACGCAAAATAAATGAATGAATGAATGAATAAAATCTCACATACTTAAACCTACAAGTTAATGACAGTAATGACACTTGTTCGGTAAAACCAGTTTGTCTCTCTTTTTTCTGAAACTGTGATGATAATAAATAACATCAATGTGAAGCGCCACTACGAGGAAATACAGGTCGTTTTGAGCAAACCAAACATATCGCAGCAGTCTGTGGTGAGGGCGTGTAAAACACCGAGAGCAAACTGAGAGCGCAGAATGACAGAGCAACCTTTAACATTCATTTAAAGTCCAGTATGTTTAAGTTAGTTAATGAAAATTGTGATACTTCTGAAATGCCAAGGAACTTTTTAAACAGACAATGACTATATATAGAGAATCTGATTCCTAACACAAACACAAAATCCAGACCTCGCCTTTAAGACTATTTTATTAACCGGGACTTATTATATTTAAAATTCAGTAGCCCTGCTCTACAAGGCTTAATTTGATATTGCATCACCTGACCTTTCTCTCCTTTAGGCCAACATGCAGGACAGAAACCTGAGGCTGTTTTGTCCAATGTGGTGGAGGGGGACGAACGCCTGGTGCTGTACACCAGCAGGAAACAGAGACAGGGACCAAGCGTAGAGAGTGTCTGACCACTTTGGCTGTTTCACACCATAACAAATATAAACTTTGTTACCACAACATGAAGTACAATACTTCTGTGCTTCAACTCTTGTATTCTTATGTTTCAGCAACTTGGCCAAGAATAGTGAGGGGAAACCAAACTTTTGATCACTTAGACAGTTTTACACCTACTATGTGACACACGCTGTTGTAAGACCTCTCAAAACACAACACACATGAACTCAGTCTTTTGAAAGGCACTCTTTCCTCCCTAATGACAAGCCATTTTTCGTTACGAGACGAGACAGCAGTAATGGAATTCTATCAGAGTCGTAAAGCATCGTAGTACCAACATAAGAGGGAGTAAGACGGAGCTACTGATACCAATCCTGTAGATTATCTTGCTAGAACAGCACGTCTCAGTGCCGTATTCCTCTAATACATCACAAGTATGGATAATGAATAACGTGATGTACTTATTAAATTCATTAACAATTGCATTTAACAGTGCGGAAGATCTCTGAAACAAGTTCCTATTGTTAGTTGTACAAATGCTGTATGAATCCCTTCCATCAACTTGTTTTTATTAGTTTAGTTTCCTCTACAATCTTCTAGTCCTGATTTTCGTTTTTAGGACCCGTCGCTTGACTGGTACAGTGGGATATGTTTATTAATAAGAGTACTAATCAGAGTACTGATTCATGCTGATGTACTGAAATTATTTCTGAATAAAAGGCTTTCCAGCAACTGACCTCGTGCCTGCAGCGCTCCACCTCAACGCTCCTCCAAAACCACGTTTCAAAGACTCTGGGATTGCATAACAGCGCCCATTTTCAAACCGCGTTCGCACGTGCGTGCCAGTCAGGGCACGCTGCCTTTGGAAAGCAGGAATGCTAATTGTGGCTGTGAATGAGGAGACTACTACGGCACTCCAGTAATCCATATAAGGCTAAGCATAGCTCATTTCTGCTTCTCTCACTAAGCCTTACGGTCTGGCTCATCCTTTTATTGGCTACATGATGTTTTCTATTTAAATGTTAGAAACTTACATACATATTAACAGCTATTCAGCTTTCCACAAAACTGATATTTTTCAATGAGGCTGAAGATTAAAACCATGTAAGCGTCCTGATTCAACATCGACTCTTCTAATCACCAGATATAATCCGTCTCTTGCTGCACTGAGACACTAACGCAAATGTTTTCTGATCTAGGTCTAAACCCTCAACGCTATTTAAAGAAGCACCCGAGGCTCTAAGCTGCAGCATTTTAATTAAGCCTCATAGTGTGATTAAATGCAGAAAACTCCACTCTAAAGAAGTTTGGCTAAGAACATTTAGGAAAAAATAAAGTGGTGAGCAAGCCGGGAAAGAATTCACTATGTCATGGTGCAAACAAATAAATTGGGGGGAAAAATAAATCTTTGAAGCCTCTTTTGGACGCTGCATTGTCAGAAGTTAAAAAAGGAAAGAATGCTTTGTGAGTAAGCTTGAAAGTAAACTCAGGCATATTTCAAATTATTCTAATCTTTATCTCCCGCATCTGTAGCTTGTGTGTGGCGACCACAGACAAGAACTCACATCTTTCTATAACAGGGAACAGAAGATGGATAAACAAGGAAAACTAGAGACACTTTTTTTGGAATATTTAGGGGGGAAAAGTGCTTGTGTTTCAGCTCAATCTTGTATAAACATTTTAATGACTGAATATTTAAGCATGAAAATCCACCTAAAATGAACATTTACAAAGAAAAAAATATATATAATATCCGAAAAAGAAACATGCTCGAGAAAATACATGAAAGAAGCAGTAACAGATTTTGCAGCGAAGTGACGTGAAGTAGCTCGACACTTCAGAGTTTATATCGCAGCAGTTTGAAAGATGGACATCATGCAATTTTTTATGCACTTTGCTTGAATTAACCTTTTCAGCAGGAAATTCTATTGTTAGAAAAATCATATTATGAACAAAAACTATTGAATATTTATATTAGGGATGGGAATCACCAGGGACTACATGATACAATATCACGGTACCTCTGTGTCGATTCAATTTGTATTGTGATTCTCTAAGTATCACTAATTCAATATTAAACTTTTCAGATTTAGTTACAATTCTTTTACAAAATTAGCAAATAATTTGCTCCTAGCCAACAGGATGCTGTGCTGCCTGCCGACTTTAGAGCAGTAGGATTGTAGAGGAACAGCAACATTGCACCACCTCAAAAGCAAACATGTACACGTTAAAATTTATTTTAAAAAATTATGTCTTGCACCATATATTTTTTTCCTAAATTTAAAGTTACAGAAATGCCCTTAATGTCCCATTTCATGTCCATATGAAATTCTCAATTTTTTTTTACAAGATTCAATTTCATGTAATGTTTAATGTCAAGCAAATATTTTGACATTGAATATTTGAGCATTGTTGTTGTTGTTGATCTTTCGGCTGCTCCCGGCAAGGGGTCGCCACAGCGGAATATCCAGTCCGCACAACAACTTGGCACATTAATCAACTTATATTTGTATATTGATAATTAACAGAAAATGCAAAACCTGCAGCAAAAACGTTCTTTCATAACAAGACTATTGGTTAGTAAATTAGTTTTATATCAGAACAACATGAGGCATATTTTTCTTTGAGTCCAAGTGCCTTTATGGTCTGGTGTTTCCTGTGTGTGTTCCAAAGCACTGACTGATAGCTGTTTCTTCTCCTAAATACCCTGACCAATCATGTTGCAAATTGGCTAGTAATTAAGAAAATACAAACTTAAAATTTGGTAGAGAGTAATAGTGAAAAACATTAATGAATAAAATAAATATATTGTACTCGGGTGAACCGGGTTGCGTCAAAAGTAACTAAAAATACCAGGGTGGTTATTTTTAGGGCCTTCACCCGTATGCAATGTGACATCTCACTTTAACTGCAGATTCTCAGAGTTGAGCTGCACATATGATTCAAATTCACTTCATTCTCAATTTGTGGAGGGAAAAAAACACAATAATAATAATAATCATTATATATAAAACTATCCCAGAAAACTTTGGCTTGTAAGTTAGCCGAAATTAATGATTGCTTATGGTTACAATGAGGCACTTTTTTTCAGCACAAATAAATAAAAGCAGTGAATGAATGTTTAAAATAAATAAATAAAATAATGTCCGTCTCATCACAAGGCCCTTAGCTGATAAAGTTGTAGATGTAAACTTGCATGTTATGGTCACAGTTTCTTTATTTATATACATATATAATTAATTTCCCCATGCTGAGGTCAAAATTCTCTTCTGGTAATTAATTCTTGTCTTTTTAATAATAAAACCATTTAACTGTTCCTTTAACTGTTTTTCATACTAAACATTTTCGTAGCCATATTCTAATGCTTTATGTATGTTTATTTAGCTTCAGGGCCATTATAAATAAATGCCTGTATATCACCACTAGATTTTGTCTAAGCCTCTAAACAGTTTCTAATAAACTATGCTAAAATCACTAAACCTGCTAAGGATTCTGTTGATAATCCTGGTTAAATTATACAGTGAGCTTAAAACCGATTAAGATACTGTTATTGTTTCACCTTCAGCCTGCTGTGTTTCTCGAGTGACCGACAGTTACGACTCTGGTGCTGAAACGTGCTTGTGTTTTTTCTCTACTGTCATCAAGAAGCATACTGCAGCAACATGAGCCAGAGAGAGAGAGAGAGAGGAGGGGTGGCATCAAACACGATCAACAACTTACTTTTTCACATTGGCCTCTCCATTAGGGATTCTCCTCAGCTTCTTCTTCTTGAGGATCTTGACAGCTCGCCGACACAGCGTCTCAGAGTCCAACATCTCCTTCACCTTGCCGTAAGATCCCTCGCCTAGCAGATCGCCCATCAGGTACTTCCCGATCAGCTTGGCGCGCTTGCGACGCGGCTGGTAGATCACCTCTGTGGAGTCAATGCGGTGGATGAAAGTGTCCATGCCCATGAGCTCGTTCTCTGTCATGTAGCCCGCATGCTGAAGCTCCCCGACACTCATCTTCTTCTGCAGTCTGCCTTTCCTTTCCCTCGCTTACTCCTTAAACGCTACCAGGAGATGTGCTCTGCAATTCTGATTGGCTTGGAAATGAGAACCCTATTAGCGTAGCATTTTAACTAATTGATACTTGATTGCAACCAAGGTGCTTCTCTTAGGTGGGCTCAGGTATGACAGGGATGTAAACATCAGGGTAACAATAACTCGTGCAGGGTAAAGGGGCAAAGGTCCAGTGCAAGTAAAAAAAGGAAAAAAAAAATTTCACCAGGCTTTACTGAGCACTGGCCTTTTGTATCCAAAACACGCAGTCCAATTAGTGCCAGACATTAGCCTACATTTGGAATAACTGGACCCTTTCCCATCTCTGACATGTCCAGTACAAAACAAATCACTTCAAAAACCGTGAAGTTGTCCGTCTTGAGTAAACAGGCTTTTCCTGTCATGCAACACAACGTCCTCTAGAGCATCAAGTCAATCATACAGTGATACATCTTCACACCAAATCAAGTAGATCCAGGTTAATAAAAGAAATTCTTTATCCTTTTCCTCCAGCACTGCAAATCATGGTGCTAGTAAGCAAAAAAAAAACCTGAAGATAAAGAAATAAAAACATGAAATTAAATAAAATATCAGAAATTAAATGAAGTATTTAATGTTATTGTGACATCATGAGTTATACTGCAGCGCTGTAAAATTTTTTGATACTGGTTGATTAAAACGCTGCTTTCATAGTTTTAGGTTTATATCACTGCACTCGATCTAATACGCAGTAACAGCTCGTTTAGGGACATGTACATTGGACATGACACAATCTACACCATATCAAAAATTAATTTAAATACATCGCGAGTTGGTTTAACAGAAATGTAAAGTCACTGGTAGGGTTGTGCTTTCTATCGGGAGATGCTTACTTAAAATTAACAGAAGTAGTCAGTCAGAACGTCTTAGTAACAAGAAAGGCTGTGCTTTCTCCATTATTGTTTTTGTCTAATTAGCTTAAAGACAATGACAATAGAGAAGTTTTTGAAGGAAATGCTTGAATAGTGGATATAATATATAATAACAGTTAACAGGAACTTATCAGTAAGTCATGCATGTTATAAAACAAATAAACCATGAAACAAATCGAATGTATGAAATGGATAAAAGTTTGACATGTCACTCATAAGTCAAAATAATAAATAAATAAATAAGGATTAGTTGTTGGTATAATCCCATGGTATACATGGACTAAAAATATTTCAAGGCTTTGTGCATTCCTCATTGATTATATTTATTATTTCTTAACTTTAATGACGTTACTGAGATTTACTACTGAGTTATTTTAAATAAATACATACAATCTAATAAATGTTAAGTTTGGTCTTTAGTTTTGCTTTTTTATATATAAATTATGACAAAAGAATTACTATTATTTTATTTATTTTTTTCGGAAGACTAACGATGTTCACGTGCAACTTAACGGTTATAAAAAAAAATTGACATTAACAGCATATTACGTTTAATTTTGATGTTAAGATTGTGGTAAACAATTAAACAACCTTAATAATCGAAAACGGTCCATTTTTAGCGTGCAAGGTTATCCATCTAATCCTGTAGAGGTTTAAAGTTTTAAAATCATAGATATAGATAGCGACAATAATTTCAAGCCTAATTACTACCTTTCAAACATTTCTCTTGCTTGATGACGTTTTTTAAGGGTTTTTAATTATGATTTGTTTTAATCTGCATTTCACACGCAGGCCTTATAGGTTCAAAACATTTACACATGTTCGGGTTTTCATTTCTGTCAAGCTGAGGTAACTGCTAGCTAGCCGGATAGCTAAACTAACCGCCAAACCGAGCCGGGTAAAACTAGTTAACAACCTATTTTAAGACTTTTTGACGATAATATTTTTGGTCAAAAGACAAGAAGTTTAGGCTAGTCCCGTCACCTAGCTAACTGGGGGTTCCTAACACACACACAGAGCTGAGAGCTAAGTAGCTAACCGCTAGTCAGTCATTGCACCACAGACACAGAGTCGCCGCTCCAAAGACAACGCGGATGCCGTGTAAAAGTCTCACCTTGTGCGCTAACACTAATAAGAGCAAACAATCAACGTCCTCCGGTTCTCCTGCCTCCTTCGCGCTGTCACCGCAGTCATATATCTCCTCTGCTCTGCTCCTAATGCTGCAGCTGCTTCCAGGTAGCCGCCATCTTGTTTACCTCCCCCCGTCCCTCTCAGCGCGCGCAGCTAAATGCCAACCGGCGTCAGTGCGCGAGCGTTCTCTCCCAACTCCACTCTCCGTGTAACTCACACTCCCCTTCACACTCATTCCAGCCTTCACACCCCTCATGTCTACACCTTACACATCCTCCTTTACATTTACTCCCCTTGCTCTACGTTACAACTCCCTGTAATATTTACACTACACCTGACACTCCCATTCACACCTACTATAGGTTACATTACCTCTTTACACTTCCTCTACATACTGTACAGTCCTCTTCATATCCCAAACATGTGCAGTTCCTCAACATTGTAGATTTACACTAGATGCATCAGAACACCCCCAGTTACAGCGCATCTAAAAAAAGAAATGGACAAGGAAATCTTGGAGAAGTAATTTTTTTTAGAAAAACTTCTTATATTCTAGATACATTACATGTTTAATTTCGATGATTACGGCTTATAGCTCACTTATCGGCTAAACCGCTTTATCTTGTATACAGGGTCACAGGAACCTGGGCACGAGGCGGGGTACACCCTGGACAGGCTGCCTATCTGTTGCAGGGCACACACACTACAAAGCAATTTCCATCCATCTAGGAACCTCTGTAGTCCAACTAAGGACCGTAGAGGCCAATAGTGACCATTGTATTTATTCGACATTTGTACGATTGTGGTAGGACCTCCTGTCAACATTTACACGCACATTCACACACTACAGGAAATTTGGGAACCCCAATTTGGGAACGTCTTTGGACGGTGTGAGGAAATTGAAGTACCTATAGGAAACCCATCAAGCATGTGGAGAATATAAAAACTCCATGCACACAGATGCTAGGAGGAAAATGAACCCAGTGCTAACGCTAAGCCACCGTGCCACCTCATAAAAAAAAAATAAAATCCTGTATCTCAAGATATTAGAATAGAGTGGTACCTCGGCAGATGAATTTTTGCCTTAAGAACTGAAATTTTGCAAGAAATTTGCCTCAGCATACAAGCATTTTCGGCATACAAGTGAACGAACCAAACTGACCCAAACTCCGGCTAAGTTGTGCATACGTCTGGGAACCATTCAAAACTTGTTTGCATCACTGGAAAGCCAAGAAGCAAGTTTGCATGTTTGTTGTGGTTTTTTTTTTTTTTTTTGGCATTTTGTGCAAGACTTAGTGAAGACATAGCACCATGGATCTCAAGAATGTTATCAAGGAAAGCAGCAAGAAGAAAAGGGAGCTATTTTCAGTTTCAGTTTTAAAAAGGCTGGTGTCAAGAGGAATCATAAATTAATGTTAACAGAGGTTTAATGTCTATTAATTTCATATTTTACTTCATGTACATGTCTTTTCTAAATGGTTTGATTGTTTAAATATGCAAAAAACATGATAATATGATCATAAAATGTAACAGTAGGCATCATCATCATCATCATCAACTTTCACAGAATAGTAAACAGTTGGGGAAGCTGAAGAGAGAGATCTACTGGCAGTGATGCAACCTACAGAACAAGATGCAGATTGGTACTGAAAGGGAAACATATTAAGAGTTTTTATTAAGAGAAAGAGTGTGAGGAGGGTTCTGATAAAGCAGACAAGGGGTTCAAGAACCAGAACAAGTCAAGACAAAATAATGGAAGGATGCATTAGATGTTTTAAGGTAGGTTGGTCTGGAAAATTGGCATTAAGAGGAGGTTGAGGAAGAATGAGACCTACAACTAGTGGTAATCTAACTAACCCACTGGATTTCAACCATTGCTAAACAGCAAAGAAGAAAAAGGAGAGGAAGAACAGTAAGGAGCCTGGTTATGAACTTTTATGTCCTCATTTGAGTGTAACAGTAGGCACCACCTCTACGAAAATGGGTGTGTCATGCTCATGGCTACTGAAACCCCACGGGTAACCTCTAGTATTTCAAGTTCAATCATAAAGGATCCACGATACAGAAGTTTACATTTACATTTAGACATTTGGCCTAAATCAGTCAGTCAAACTCCTATTTTTTTAGGAGGGTGGTGGTGGTGGTGATTAACCAAAATATCTAAGAAACAGATAGGTCTTTAGGTCTGAACAAGTATGTTAGTATGTATGTTTAGACAAATTACTCCATCAATGCGACAAGGCATGGAGCTAATCAGTCTGTGACACTCTGAGACGTTATTGAAGACCAGGTTGCTTTGATAGCACCCTTTAGCTCATCTGTATTGCTGGGTCTGCACTTTTATATCTACCTCTTGACAATACTCCATAGATTCTATATGCTATTCAGGTCAGCTAGATACTAGAGTTTAAAAAGATTTCTTTAGAAGTAGCAACTCAAGCTTTTTACTTAAGTAAAAGTATAAAAGTACTGGTTTCAAAACTACTTAAAGTATAAAAGTAAAAGTACCGTGA
>JAOTQY010000020.1:3162519-3175142 GCA_026413445.1 Dolichallabes microphthalmus | reverse complement strand
GCTTTTAAAAGCAAACAATTAAAGATTTTTAATACAAATATAAAAAAAATTGGTGTAAATTTGTAAGTTTAATGTAATGGTGATAAAGCACATTTTTAATGTTATACATACTGTATATAGCTAGTTCTCTACAGTAATACACTACTAACACTATTTCTCTTTAGGGTTTGTATCTTGTTTTTCCTCTGTCTCTCTTCAGGTTATTTTACTGAGTTTGACCGCTCTGAATATGTTTTCTTTTACCTAATTGAATTTGATTTCATTTCATATTCGTATTCATAAGTAAAATTTTGTTTAATCTCAAATTGTCTATTTTACTATAATTTCTTTTTATTGTATTTGTACAACTTCAATTCCAGGATAAAATTAAAACAAGCTTCAAAAAAGACCAAATTTATCAAAAATCCTAGCATACAAGACAATAATAATAAAAAAAAAATCAAATGCAGAATCTAATCTAATTAGCAAATTGTTATATGTTTTATATAATTATAAAATGTTTGCATTCCCAGTACATATGAGCCCTTAAACTTGATTTTAGCTTTAACCTTTAAAATCAGAAGGTCAGGTCCTTTCACATTCTTACTTCCTTTCCTGAAGTTGGCTCGTTGCCAAATGAGTCTTTTATTGGACATAATGGCGCGGCTGACGACAGCTATTGTATTTGCAATGTGGAAATGGTTGTAAAAACACTTGTATCCTGCTCTGTGCCCGTCCGTGCGTTTGGGTGCTGCTCACTCGTATCACGCATGTCCTCTGGACGTTTTCCTTTTTTGAGTTAAAATCCTGAAACAGTGACAAAATAAAGCATGACTCTATTCCCAGTCGGATAACGTTCTATTAAATTAGCAGAACAACTTTACACAAAAATTTCTTTTACTCTTATTGATGAAAAGCACAGTTTGTGGTCAGCTTTGCTTTGACTGCCATCATTAATTGTGATCCAGATCGCTGTCTTTTTGTGTTGTGTGTTCACCCGTGCAATATCATCATGCAGTATAATCTGGTATGTCGGTACTGAAGCATTTGTACCAGTATGAGTAAATGAGCATGATATTGGGAGAAAAACTATTCGAAGCCGTATTTATCCAACCTTCTCATGATTTCCCCTTCACAAAGCGCTCTTTCAGGCAAGAAATACACCTTTTGCATCTGAGTTCTACCTTTCACCTTATCACCTCAGCGAGCTCATGTGAGGGCCACAAAGTTCAGACCTGCCAGACTCAATAAAGCGTGAGTGTGAGTCGGTCCTGAAGGCCGCCTGAGGCCACTGGACGCCGGGCCGGGCCACAACCTCGCGCTTCCACAGCTATGATTCTCGTCATCGCTGAATGCAACATGGCACCGCTTGCGCCGTTACCTCACAGAGGCATGGGCGGATCAAAGCCAGACGCTTCAGCTGCGGATATGGGCCAAGGAGAAGTAAATTAGATTTAAAATAAATGAGACAGGGTCCTAGGTTGACAGAGGGTGGAGGCAAAATGGGTTTTAATTTAGAAAACAAATTGGTAACCGATTTATTACGCAACACAATCCAGCCCCCAGGAGGCTCCAATGCTTTCGGCTCCTTCTGCACGAGTGATCTCTCGAGGCATATTAGCGCTAGAGACCTTTGTCACGGCGGAGGATTAATCTGTACCGCGGCACTCTATTTAAGTAAAGTGCGTTCTAGAACAACCTGTTTCTTGTTTAGTCTTGAATGAGATTCTGCAAGGTTTCGCAGTCATTCACATAAGAACGGTTGGCTCAAGGTCAACTTGAAAGCGATAGGTTTGGCGAAATGAGCATGCTGGAATCTTGGAGATTCACACAAAAGCAAAGTCAATAACCATACATCAGGCATAAATATCAGTAGATATTGGTGGTCTACATGTGTGTGTGTGTGTGTGCGAGAGAAGGGAAGAGAAGAGCATCAGCGCGAGAAACGAGGTGAAATCTGGAGAAACGTGACCTGGGTTTGCTCCGGACGGCCCCTCTCTTTGGGCGAACCCCTAAAATTCATCAAATTAGATCAAGATGACATCAATAATCGACTCAAGCTGGAGCACAGAGAGGACCAAATGATCCATACACTGTTTTTTTTTCCCCCCTCGATAGCACATTTCAACTACGGTCACCATCACGTTTATGACATCAAAAGATTCATCACAGATGTCAACACATTGACGGCCTACAGGACCGTTTCATCTTATTTCAGGTCTTTATCGCATTAAGCCCAGCTCCCATAATGCTTTTAAATTCTATTAATGAGTCACCCTGCTCTCCTGAACAGGATCGCTGTCTGAAATTATTAACCATTGCCAGTTGCAGTGGACAAATCCAAAGCAAATGCATGCAATGAGCCTGACTAACAATCAGTGAATAGGAAATTTGAGGCATAACTCAAGACTGGGGAGTTATGGCACACCACATACCTTATCTACTGTGTACTTCTGCCTATCATATCTAGCTATGAGGACTATTGTGACCTCACTGTTGTTGTACCAAGGTCGCTAATCAAATTTCCATTTTTTTTTCGTTCCCTCTCCAGTTGGAGAACGTGAAGGCTCATGATAAAATCCACGCCTGCACTGCGCTGCCCGCTGAACACCCTTTCTCTCCTTCTTCTGGTCGATGAGGTCAGCCCGTGTGCAATTCCTGAGATGAAAGACAATCCTCATGTTTTGATTTGGCGAAAGTGAGGGAAAATCAGCTCTAGGTAGGCCCCCGCTAACCACCATATGGGGCAAAACTGTGTGAAATGATGGTGATGCTTATCAGGATCCGAAGTCGTCTCTCGCAAGCGGCAAATGTTGAACTGTTTTAATTTCATAACCATAGATAGGCTAGGCTTTTTTTTTTAAACCAAGATGTTTTTTTTTCTTATCCAAAGAAAAAAATGTATTTACAGAAACTCTAATCCATCTGTCAAATCCAACATCCCTTTTTGACACCACATGAGCATACACTGAAATGAAAAAAATAAAAATAAAATAGGCAGCACAAACCACATCCACACCTTCGTCCATCAGTCATCCGATCTGCCATCTAACATGAGATGTGGACGCCCGAGCCTCCACTCTATTCATGCCTCCATCATTAGAATAACAGCCGCATCCTTCCATTGTAAGTGGAATTGGCGAGTGCCAAAAACCTGGCACGTGGGCGACCCTCGGTGCGCGGTCTGAACATACGGACTTCCTACACGCAACGTCTTTTGAGGCACTTCGGCACTTTTTCGACCTTCCAGAAACCCTGAGCGGCTGATCTTACAGGAAACAGCCTTCGGATATGAGCCGCGGGCTCGCGCCTTAATGGATGGAGTGTTTTACTTGGCACCCCGGACCTCACGGATTCTATTAGGACCAGGAGTTGGTCCATTTTTTTTTATGTTTATTTTTCAACATGTCTACTCTTCAAACAATAGTAGTGTACAGTATAGGGCAGATGTGGACGTGTTGTGTGTTCATAATAGACTCACAGGAACTATTGTATTTTATTTGATTTGAACTCTCAAAGTAAAAATTAAGTTTAATGAGTCAATACAGTCAGTATATACAGTACTGCAAAAGTCTCCTGCACCATATTTTCTTTAGTACAAATATTGGTATGTACAGTATGTCTATTATGTCTGTATTATTATTATTATTATTATTATTATGTACAGAATCATTCATTATTTCCAAACATACCTCAAAAATGATTAAATAAATAATACAGAAGAATATTTGCAGACAAACGAGAGACAAGATTTCAGATACAAGCAAATAAATAAAATACAGTTGACTCCGGGGTTTTGCATAAAAATAGAAAAAAGCAAGCGTGACAAAGTTACCAGGAGAACTCCTATTCTCCAGCACACTCAATAAAACCTACCAGCCACTTTACTGACATAAAAACACACAAACAAATGCCATAAGCAAATACACTTGAAATGTTTCTTGAAAACATTTCTACATAAAAGAAACTTCTATAAAGAGCACTAAAATAAACCCAGACAATATTTGGTATGAAAAATATTTGCTTGTGTTAGATACAGATTTTATAAGTACTGTAACAGTATCAGTTGGGAGGTTTTACTGAGTGTGCTGGAGAATATGCCAGAGTTCCTCTGGTAACTTTGATTTTTGTTTGTTAAGTGAGACCTATGAATTATTTAAACAATAAAAAAAAAGATGAGAAACAAGTGCAGATGATGACAGGTCGGTGATTAGTAAACTGGTGATGCTGAATGCTGAGCAACGGACCAGAGGGGAAATGAGGTTGCTGCTGAGGTTGTTACATAAACAACCAATTAAAAAAAATAAAATAAAATATTTCTTTCATTAATTCTACATCATTTTCATTTCATGTTAATTGAAGAAATAATAAAAAGATGAATGATAGAAAAGCAAAATACATTAAAAACAGTATAAAAATCTTATAGAAAAACATACGGAAATATTTATCTGATTTGAAAATAATACTGTCATAGCACACAGCCATACTATGGGTTTGAGTTACCAATCATATGTCATGCTCACAATTTGTAATAAATAATAAAAAATAATAATAGAAAAAAATAAAATAAAACTTGCTTTTTGTACTAGTGGAAAAAAAAAATCATATCTAAATCTCCCATACACTCTGACATCTGTTTCATATTAGAACAGGAATAGACCAACATTTAACCACACAATTTCAGCACTAAATTTCTCCAAAAGACTGATCTTATCCTTCTCTCATCTCATCCCATCAAAGGCACCTTCCTAATAATTATTACACACAGAATGTATTTGTTCTGTTTGTTTTTCTGGCGCTTATGTCAAGCCTTCACCGTGCATGTGGGCGTTTGGACAACTGATTTCAACCCATCTCCTATTGAGCCTTTCTCCGCTGGCTGGAGTAGAAAAACACCTCACACAGAGACAATCTGCCGGTTCCAGCTCACTCCAAAATCCACCCCAACCCCTTGCCATCCCAACACCCTCTTTCGTTACAACTGAGCTAATTACTGAACGGCAGCATGAAAAGGAGATCGGGCTAATTGGTGATGAGGGATCCGTTTAAGCATCTCTCAGTCCTGGGCCTAATTAGAAGAGAAAAGTTAAAACAGCCGGTCAAACTGTATGGCTCTCTGAAATCTGAGACTCGAAGGAGTGTGTTTGAGCGGCTATGTGTGTGTGTGGGGAGGAAGATGCGAGCTCGAAATTGGATTGGTCTTAAAAGTGATAGTGGGATAATAATGATGTTTTAAATTAAAATTCCAGCAGTGTATCCTAAATAAAGAAATGTTTACAATGGAACAATCCTCTGCACCAGGACGACTATCAATTCCATCTTACTGCAGGTAAGATACCTGATCAAAAACAGAGCTCTAATCTAATCTAGAGATTGGATCATATAAGTTGCCTGTAACTGATTTACTGTTCTTAGACACACTCTGCAAAGACTTGCTCATCTCCAAATCGTTTCCCAGAAGTACGGTAATATCTGTATTTCTAAATATCGCAAGAAACCCAGAGCACACATTCAAGCTTAATCTAACATCACAATCACGTCACTTCAGTGTCAGGGGGGGGGGGAACCCCAGCTAGCTCAGTGTACTCTTGAAAATAAGGGTACGAGAAAAGCTTCTTGTCATAGTATCATAGTAGAGCTTTTTTTTGTTGTTGCCACAAAAATGCTTCGATATGACGTAACATTTATGATGCGGGACAATTTTTGATGGGTTCTCCAAGACTGCAAGAAAAATAAAAACCATTCTTGCATGGAATCTCAGCTTTATAAAAGAATATAAAGTAGTAGATGAAATATTACCTTACTCATTACTACGTGATTAAAGCTTGAACATACTATTAATAACTTAACAGCAGAGTGATAACAGTACATAAGCAAACCAACCAATAATAATAATAATAACAATAATAATGAGATTTTTCCCTGACAAAGCTCTATATTATTTTGATGGTCTATAAGTGTTTAAACAGGGAAATAAATAGTCTGAGACTTTTGTTTTTGATATTTGATGCTCTTCTGGTACAGTGTTGATCACAATGTGTAAATCAATTCATAAGCCTAAAAATATTTATTTAGTAAAATTGATTTGGGAGAAATGTATTATGTTACTATGGAAAAAGTAAAAAAAAAAAAAAAACGTTCTAAAGATGAAGGGCATTGATGTCAAACCAGGACTTTTGATTGTGCAGATTAACACAACACAGTAATGAGAGTAAGCCTTCCAGGAACTCCTTTAACAGCATGTACTGTACGTTTAATAAAAAAGAAAAAGAAAAATGGCCTAGTTTGATCAACAAAGACCTTCCGTTTTTCCACTTGCACAGTCATTCAAAGACATTTCCACATGTTTCTGACCCAATAAAGGAGTTCCTGGGAGGCCAGTGTTTCAGGCATAAATCTGGAATTCCGATCATGGCTCCATCGTACTGAGAAGATTTTCTACCTTGAAGGTTTTCAAGGACTAGTGAAACAGTTGGATAAGTACATTAGTGTAGCAGGGGATTATATAGAGAAATAAAGGGAGTTTTGACTCTCGTAACTCTCATTTTGACTTGAACACCCCTGTACTTCAGTCTGAAAAAACACAATTAAAATTATTCTAGAATATTTTATACAAGATTGGATGTGTTTGAGTCTTATGATCAAACTCATTTAACACACAATTTGCTTCAAAACGTTCAACGTATTAATTGACCATACAGTACGTACTTTATATACATTATTTACTACATAATAAATTGAATTCAAGACAAATCAATAAAAGTATAGCGCTTTTGTGGAACGGAATAAAATATGTATAAAATGCAAGATCTCCAGATTCACATTTGAGATAGCTTTAACTTTTTTTACACATTGTGTTAAGATACATGAAAAACTGAAACACATTTCAGTTTTTAAATGTCCATGCAGTTTTCCCAGGACCCCACACACACGGAGGTAAATATAACAGGAGAAATAAAACAGTCACAGGATTATGAAACCTCACTAATATTCGGTGCATCCCACTGTAGTTCACTTTGAAATGATGAATATGTCTGAATAACGGAACTCAAAGTTTTCTTTAAATGCTTTATATGTTAATATCTCGCAACAGAGTTAATGAAAGAAGCAACAAGGCTACGCGCCAGAACAATGCACAATCAGCTAGTTCTGCTCAGTGAACGTTTGTGTGTGTGTGAGAGAGAGAGAGAGAGAGACAGACAGAGCGCTATCCAGCTGGAATAACTCCACTGAAGGACCTCCTAACTGATAAGCGTCCACAGCTGCAGGACCGGAGCAGATGGGCAGCTCCAGAGCTGATCCGCAGCTCCACAATTAGCTGTGCTATCCATCAACGGACTGCTAATGAGGGGGGAGGTTACGGAGGCTCAGAGCCCCCCAGGAAATCCCCAACATTCAGGGTCCTGCGGGAGAATCAAGCCTGATAACTGTCACCGGCTCACTGAAGAAAAGGCTCCCTGAAGTTTGACACTTACAACGCCGTAATGAGTTTATCCGTGGAAAGAACCGACCAGTCCGAAATGAGGACCGGAAACATTTTCTTAAAAGACCTCAACGTGTGTTCTGTTGCACATCCATCAACATCAATGTTAAATAATTCATCAATAATCAATCTATTTAAGAAAGGATCAATGTAATATTTATTTACATACATTGTACTAAAAGGATTTTACCCAAAACATTGTAACATCAAAAACTACCGTTCGTTGTAGAGTGAGTGTCACAATAATCACTCTGTCTGTCATTTAAGATAAACCTTTAATCAGGCCTGCATCCTGGATCAGCATTGGTTTTATTAGAAAACATTAACATTATGACTTAATACATCAAAAATGTGTGTTTTATTCATTCATTCATTCATTCGTTATTTAATTGATTAATGCAAAAATGTTTGTTAAATCAATCAATGACTCAATTGAACAGGAACAGGTTATACTTTTTACAGACTGGCAACTGTTTAAGGACAAAAATAGAACAAAAAAAAAGTTTTTCTTAAACTCCCTTATTTCGTCATTGAACAAACTCAGGTTGAACTCAACTCTAAATGATTGCTTTGCCATAACTGAGAACCAATACAGTAGAATACAAAACTAGTCATACCACTAACTGTAGTAACATATAGCATCAATAAATACATGCTTGAGTGATCCATGTTGGTCTTTTCTTAATAGATCTTAAAAAAAAAGAAAAAAAGTCACATTCCTCATTTCTAGATTGTGTGAACTTTTCCCTCCTTTGGTGGAGTTTTGGTGCCAAAACTTTTGACCGTCAGAGTTTGGACTCAAGAATGAAATCTCTTTTTTCCTCCACAATCTTACATTCTGCATCATTTAGACAGAAATGAAACGCAATATGGTCTATTGTAATATTTTATGATTCATCTTGTTTTCCCCTCCCCCTCAGCCTAAAAACATCAAAATAAGAATCAAAGTCATTTAACAAAGCGGTATGTGAGAACTGCTATCTACAATAACAAACCGGCCAGACGAAATCTCATCTCTAATCTGTCTCGCACCGCTACATAAAACTCTTACTGTTCTTTAATGGACCACACCGACACCATCTCCTGCACCTCTGCGGATGAGTGATGGAAAGGCGCTCTAGACAAAACCACAGCGGCCTTTTAATTTAACTCATTCGCGCGGCGGCTGACGTTAATGGCCGTTAGCGAGAGTTGTTTGACGTTCCCAGGCCCTCATGTGAAGCGTTCTATCGGGATGGTGTTGACTCGGTCAGGGGATCCTCGCAGCTGAATGTCACATCGCCCCTGTGATCGGGCTCGTAGGCTTCTCCCTTCTCTCCCACTCGAGGAAGAGAGATAGAGGGGAAAGAGAAAGTGCAGAAGTCACAGCTGCACTCTGATCGCTCTCTTGCTTTCCTTCCTTCACTGGGTTTTCTAGTTGTGAGTCACTAATCACTCAGGACACCGTGAGAAATATAAACGATTGTAACGGGTCAATGGAAAGAAATACTATAGTTATAGAAATCATTCCATCAATGTCAATTTCACTAATGTATAATTTACATAGAAATTATTTTAACTGTTGGTCTTGTGAAATAATAATAATAAGCGAAATATAATAATTAAATCTCAATACACTTCCATTTATACAGAAATAGTTTATTGATTTACAAAATCTATCCTTAATCAATCAATTGTTTTAACATCAGATTATATCACTGTTAAATGTGGCCCTGTTGCGCTAAACACGTCATGGTGTCATGAAAATTCTTCATATATCTTGAGATTTTAGACGACAGAGCAACTGCAGAGAGTAGAAAAGCGTACGGTTTTATTTGTACACGTCATCGACACAGAAAAAGCTCAATCTGACCAAATCAAATACCAGAGGATTAACTGTAACTCTGTCGGAGCGGTGTTAACGGTGTAGGATTTCGGTCCACAGGAGGTGATTTAACACTTGTTTAAGCCCTGAAAAAAAAAAAGTACCAGTTCAAAGCAGTTACTCCAGAATGTCACTGAACATCTTTCTCTTTCTCGATTCTCCAGTCTGAAGCTCCATCCAGGCACCGCGTCTCTTCTGGTAGTGAGTCAGGCCGAATTTCGCCCAGACATGACGCGCAAACTGATCCGAGCGCAGCTGAGGCTCGCTGGGGACTGAGAGAAAACACACACGTGGATTATTCGTTTATTTGCTTAGCTATGACGCATTATACGTGTACGTGGTGCTGCTTTTTATCTACTTAATTATTTTTTTTTAGAATTAAGGTGTCGATTAGCTGATCAACCGGAAAAGCTGAGTGTGAAGGGAAAAGAATTTCGCTGAAGCAAAGAAAAAAACTGCTCTCAGAGCGAGACAAAAGGAGGGTTTTAATCCCTTCAAAATACTGACTGACGATATGCTCAGGAGAGCAGAGTGCAAAAGTTTGCGTCCCCTTAGAACAAAATCAAGCAGACCAGGACAGAATGAAACACTTCAGGGGCATGCTGTAATAGGAAAATAAATACAGGATTGACTAGTTTGTTACAGTTACAAATAGAGATGGGTTTCACCAGGGATCATCCAATATCATGTTATTCTAATAATAATAATAGGATACCTAGGTGTCGACTCGATTTGTATTGAGATTCTATGTATAAGTACTTCACAAATATTTCGCTCGTACCACACACGATGCTGTGCTGCTTGCTAATGTGTGAAAAATGTAGCGTGCAGGATTATGGATGGAGAAGAATGGGACAATTTTACCACCTTGAATACAAACATAAATATAAATGACAATTTAATTTAAGAAAAATGTATTTCGATGTTAAGGGGGGATAAACGAGATAAACAAAGAAAAAAAATTATTATTGATTGACAATTGATTATTGTCCTAATATTCTACAACAGCAAGGCTTTTAAAACAGCAATTTCCCCCAAATCAATCAACATTATATATTTTTTGTTTTTTTTGGTTTACAGTTACATTCAATGTCTGTGCCTTATTATCCAACGGTACAAGTCTGTTATTGTCTAATTTGATGTCGTAAGAAAACATGACAGGACCGGTTTGATGCATCACAAAACAAAATACATCAATTTTAGTCCACCAGCAATATTTTATTTCTATTTTATTTGATTTCTCCTGCGACACAGAATTGCAAAATAAATAAACAAATTGATTAAAAGAATCGCATTTTCATGACTTTTAACCATTTAAAGTTACATTTATCATGGTGGAACCTGCAGTCAGGACGTGTCCTTGTTATCAATTACATTACAGCCGCTATAAACTGTGTCATTTATCAGCCTCTTTTTATTTCTCCCTTGAAGTTAATATGAAAAAAAAAATGCAGCTTATCTGTAACTAAACACTGCATTTCTAGATATCTGTACAACCTTTAAGGTCACCCTAAATTTTAGTTTTTTTGCTATAACATGCTGCTGTCAGGATTATGAGACTGGGCAAAATAGTGAGAGTTAGTGATGATGATGATAAAGATAAAAAAAAAAAAAAAGATATCATCATGTCATGGTCGCTTAACACTAGTTTACAATTTAATTTGCAAGTTTATAGTATTTTATTTGGTTGGGGCTTTTCTGCTTCAAAAATAATAAGACAACAATCAAAACTATAGTAAATCTTAAATATTATTTTTCAGAAACTAACCAAGTATATATATTTACTGCACTTGTAGTAATTCATATACGTTTCCTCTTCGTATGCACATCATTGTAATTTGAACCATCTGGGTCTTGGGCATCATGTACCATCTTGATAACCAGCTGAAAACATGTGCACTTTCTGAAAACTGTTATTTTGACTCTAGATATGAATCTTGCATGTATATATAACATGAAAAGAAACATGAGAGTTTAGTTTAGGTGTATATTTAAATTTTTCTGTCTTATTTCTAACTTGACCCGCGACCCTGTATATAAGGATAAAGCGGTACAGAAAATGAATGAATGAATGAATTTCTAACTTGGACTAAATCTACAGAAAAATGATATGAGCTCACCCAGCTGCTCTGCAATGCTCTGCCTCTGACTGATGGTGGCGCTGCTCCACACGGCCTCCAACAGCCGGCTGCCGTATTTGGAGCAGGCCAGCTGAGTATAGAGCCCCTGCGTGAGTGAGACAGAAATGAGAGACAGACAGATCAGATTAATGCAGTTCAAACTTAGTTAAGAGCGTCTGCTCTTCGGCTGTCTCACCTCAAGCTTCCTCAGGATCTTTCCTTTGCCTTTGTCGCTGGAGAGCGTGATAAGGGCCTGGAAGGCATGGCTGCCCCTCTGGTCCGTGCCCAGGCTCAGGAGCTCGGCTGTGCTCAGGCTGTGCAGGCTGTTCATCAGGATGGAGCGGTCTTTAAAGCGGGCCAGCGCTTGGACCAGGAGCGAGCCGTGATGGCAGATCGAGAGGGGGCGCTGCGGAGGAGGGAAAAACAAAAAACGTCTCATCACACCATCCTAATCTCAAGGCCAGCTGCTGAAAAACAGGTGCGTGTCTGCAAACAGACTGTTCCAGCAACATGGTGCTTCAACAAAAAACACCGGCTACAGAAAACGGAGATGAGGAGAGTCTGGACACCAAAAGGAATCATGCACTTTATTATTCGCTTTTAGTTATAATTCAATGCTGTTCCCTCGCCATCCTTTTTTTTTTCTCTCATTAATGCAGATGTTCATGTTATGGGAGAAAAAAAATACTGAGTTTCACAAAGAGCTGTCACTAAGGTGCAGGAGGTGTGTGTACCTGAGGAACAGCGTCGCCCTCTGCTGCCTCCGTGTTGTAGTAAACCTCGTGTGTGAGTAAGGACAGGAAGAGGGAGAGACAGGAGAGGTGGCGGGTGAACGGCTCGCTGCAGTGAAACGCCTGTGAGGAAACCCGGTTAATGTTGTTTAATGCAGGAAAATATTTTTTTTTATTTACTACAACAGCATGGACACTATGTCCTTCATGAGTGAGTTTTATGGTTTCACAATATTATATTCAAATTTGCTTTGTTCATTAAGAGAGTACATTAAAACAAAAAAAAAACAAACAAGGTCCCTTAATTTACAAATAATTAAAAAATCTAAACATGTAAAAATAATATCCATATACACAATAGTATCAGTAATAAAAAGTAGAAAATATACAACATCCTATTTCATAATATTATTATTATTATTATTATTATTATCAACAACAACATT
>JAOTQY010000020.1:3110011-3123125 GCA_026413445.1 Dolichallabes microphthalmus | reverse complement strand
GGATGTATTTATGTATTTAATTGTGCAAATTTTGTTGCAGCTGTGGCTACATTGTTGCAAGCTCAGTCTGCTTTACTGAATGACAGTGACCGGCCTGGGAGGCTGACAAGAGCTGGGAATCCAGCCAACATATTTTCCCAGAGTATCACTGGCTGTCTAAATGAGCTCGGAGAAAGGCACTAAGTTACAGCCACTTTATACATCAGGTCAAATATCTTCTCACTGACTTCTAGCCAGAACTGATAAGCCTTCTCCTGATTAAAGGGTAGATGTTTAGCCATTTGTGTCACCCACGAGCTATCATGCCAGTCCAGTTTACGAAATATTCAATTAACTGACAATTTTGTTCAGACTTTGGGATACTGTAAGTTCATGCGTAGTGCAGGTTTAATTACTATTCATTTGAAATCGAAAAAAACAAGTGTGTGTTGAATATCAGTTCAACTGTGTGAAAGTCTCACAGAGCAGAATGATCATACTCACTTTCCGGCTGAGTAAACCTCAGCTGTGTCGAAGAGGTTAACCCCATTCTCATAGGCTATAGTCATTAGCTGCTCTGCTACCTACATACAAACACACTCAGACAGTTATACAGTACACACAAGACATGATATACTATTAGCACTTTAGTTCAGGTGTGGTAAGCTAATATTATTCACACAGTGTATTGAGCTGTGTTTTAAATGTCCATTAAAGTCTTCATTAAATTCTTGTTCACAGAGATGCAAAATTATGTAATTTAACATGAACTAGTCACATCTGTGAGAGCTAATAATAGCACATACACTCATTTCTTATCTTTTTTGCATGACTGTATAAATCTGCCCTTCTATTTTTTATCTGTTTGAATTCAAATTAGTTTCATTGTATTATATAGTCTATTAAATACAATATTGCAAAAGCATACACATCATGGCAACAACTAATACAACTAATGGATTAATAATAATAATAATAATAATAATAATAATAATAATAATAATAATAATAACTGAGTGATTAAGTATTAGAATTAGGTAAATTGGTAATTTGCTCTCTCTCTCTCTCTCTCTCTTTCTCTCTCTCTGTTTGTCTGTCTCCGCCCCCCCCCTCTCCCTCCTCTCTCCTTCCGATGATGTGCATGATTTGTGTGTTATTATTTTGAGTGACAGTGACTATAGGGTGTTGTTTGGATTTGACCATGAAGGCAACAGCGACAATTGTAGACATTATTAATTTAGACAGCTTACTATAGAGCAACAAAAAGGGGGATGTTCCATGTTTCCACCCTCAACTTTAATTTGATTAGATAGCCCCACCCTGACGTTGTTGGACACCCAAGACCTCGCCTCTGGGGACAGTTTTCTGCAGGAGCCTTTATGATGGATGATTGACTAATGGGACTGTGTCTATGCCCCAGTGAATGTCAGAGACAGCAAGAACCCACGCAGAACATAGCTATTGTTAGTAAGAGAGCACCACAGAATGATTCATATGTGGTGTTACTATAGAGCCTGGTGTCTTCTGGCACTGAGGATGAGCTCTGTTTGGCTGAGAGATGATTCTTTTATTTAAAATAAAATGTTGTTACATGTGTATGCATGCTTGTTAGGTGTCCCCACCTCATCAGAAATCTGTCCCCCAAATGTCACCCATGTTCCTGGAAGAAAGAGGGAAAAAGATTAGAATTTCATAGCAGACAAGTTAGAAGAAAATGGTTTAGAACCTGATCACAAATGAGAGTAGTCAGACTATTTAATGGATTATTTAATGGCTAGTATTTTTTTTGTTTTTGATGATGATAATAATAATTAATTTTAGGTAACTTTGATAATATACTTCCCCCATTCATTCATTCATCATTTTCTGTACCGCTTTATCCTTATATACAGGGTCGTGGGGGCCTGGAGCCTATCCCAGGAAACTTAGGGCACAAGGCGATGTACACCCTGGACAGGGTGCCAATCCATCGCAGGGCACACACACATACACACATACTGTACACACACTCATTCACTTAAATTCTGATATGGATACTGATCCTGAAAGCTCAATATTTAAAGAAATATCTATACAAATGCAAAAATTAAACAATTAAAAATACAAGATCATTCATTTCAATGTAACATCAATACATCTCTATCAGCTTACTCTTGTTATGACATGGATTTCCTTCTCATTTTCTTGAACCACCTAACCAGAAGATCTATGCCCTAACTGTTGAAGAAAAATGGTTTCAAAATGGTTACATTATTGACCTAAGATATTGCTGAATTGGTTTTAAAGCCATTCAATGAATTATTAAAACCTGCAAGGATAGTGCTGAACCGTCAAGAACCGTGCAGAAGCAATGTGGTCAGATAAAAATGATGAATGACCGTGAAGATAACTTTAACATTTGTTGAGGTTGCATCGTAAAAAAAAAAAAAAAAAAAACTTACAAGTAGAAATCATTGTGACCAGAACTCACAGGATTGGGATTAAACAGGTGTGAAGCCTATACAGTATGGCGTTGTGAGCGTTAGTACTTCTGCGATAGTGTATTTGTGTCACTCTGTAATCACACCGCCAAACCACTAGATGGTGGTGCAGTTTCAATCCGTATGTGATTAGTCATTTCACCACTCTTTCGTTAAGTTTATTTTCAAATGTTGATGGGCTGAACTTCACTGGGTTATATTCTCACATTCATAAACTGCATTAAACAAGTGATTCTGTACTTTTCTAAGTCTTTTAATGGCAATAGTACTTTTTTACATTACATTTTCTAAATGCACGGCTAATTTTCCAACTTTCACCATCCAATGGTGAACGAAATTGAGCGGATCTTGGGATTGGAGCTAAAAGTAGTTGAACAACAGTTACTTTTACTGAAATTACTGAGACGAGAGAGACGGCATCAGTAGACATTGATCTCTCGCCAAGAATTTGCTGCCATCTACTGTAGCATTCCTTTTAGCATAGCACAGACAAATCGTTCAAATGTTACATTACATAATTACCAAGGACTTCTGCTTGTTTCTGCTCAATTTTGGTTAGTGAATACGTTGCTACCTGGCGGTCCAGTTCTTTTCACAGAAGCACAAATCAAGCCTTTAGCGAGGCTAATCAGAAAAAAAGGTTTCAGGTTGCTAGGGAGCAGAAGGATTGGACTTTGGAGCCATGTGGTCTGATGAGTCCAGAATGCCCCTATTCCAGGGTAATTTGCCGCTCAGTGTAAGATGGAACGCAGATAATAAGATGACAGCCGAACAGCAAGTTTCATCATAAAAAGCTTTTAGATGGAAGCGGCATAAAGGATTTTTTTTTTTAAACCTGCATAATCCGTTTCCTCTAACCAGTTTGTCTTTCATTTTTTATTTCATCATTGCACATTTATAATCTAAGTAAATCTGAGTATTTTTAATCGATTGACATTTTTAATCGATTGACACGCACTAAGATTTTGGAAGGAGTCTCCAGTGTCAATGCATTGTAACAGTCAGAGATTCTTCTAAGTTTTTCACGACAGAAAGTTCTTCAGGACAAAGCATATGGCACTTTATAGTGTGTGTGTGTGTGTGTGTGTGTGTGTGTGTGTGTGTGTGTGTGTTTTAAATAACTTCAGAACAAAGTGAAGGAATGACAGCACAGTATATAGCTGCTGTAGAAGAAGAGATAAATGGAACAAACTCTGACAGTTCACAATATTAAATGTAACAATAAACAGATTTTAAAAAGCATGATGTGTCACTTCCTGATCAATAAAACGTGAAATTACTGTATATATTGGGGAAAATGATCAACTTTGCAGTGATAACTGTTACTCTGTGATACAGTACATTAGGCTGCATTATAAAACACCAGCACCGATTATTTTCTTACTGTATAACAGCCCAACAATAGGTTGTTTTTTGTACTCTATCATATACTGTACATATACACCAATCAGTCCTAACATAACGACCACCAGCCTAATATTCCCTCCAGGACAGCAGTGCACTGTGCGATCTGACACCTTTTTTATCAGAACCAGCATTAACCTTTTCAGCAATTTGATCTACAGTAGCTCTTCTATTGGATCAGCGCCACAAAAAACAGACAACTGAACTCCATAACGACAGGTCCTGTGGGATATTCATGGTCTGCAGTGGTCAGGACATACCTAAAGTGGTTCGAGGAAGGAAAACCGGTAAACTGTCAACAGGGTCATGAGCGGCCAAAGCTCACGATGCACATGGGGACTGAAGGTTGGCCCATGTAGTCCGATCCAATAGAAGAGCTGCTGTGACTCACATTGTTGAAAAGGTTAAGGCTTGTTCCCATACAAAGGTGTCAGAACACACTGTTTTGGTGGCAAAACCTACTCAATATTAGGCAGGTGGTCATAATGGTATGACTGATTGGTGTACAGTAAGTAGTATTATGAGATTTGTTTTGTCTCAAAAGAAAGCCAGATATCCAAAATCGGACCAAAAAACAGATTTTATTTAGCTAAACATAAACGTCACATTTATAGGACATTTGGCAAACCAAAATACATACTGCTCCAAATTATTGTACTGAGCTTAAGCTTAACACCTTCAGATGCTGTCACCAGCTGTGATGAGTGTTTTTATACCCTGAAGTAATTACTAGGCTTTTTCTGTACAAACCTGGCAAGATTAAAAAGAAAAAGCAGCAAAAATACCCTACACTCCAGAGAACAATATTATAATATCATACAAAATGCCATCTGGAGACATACAGAGCACAATGCAATCGTAGAGATGTCGGTAATCGATCAGGAAATCTAGTGTCTAGAACTTTGATTTTTCACAGTGTTACTTAAACAGAGGTCAGGAGTATGAGAAAGAGCGAGGAATCTAATTAAAGACATTAAATCCGGTTGTTTGTTGCGATCACAAACACAGACATAACTTCATTCTGTCTCTGTGTCCGTGACTCACTGGTCTTCTCATATACAAGGAAATGTGCATCAAAGTCACATGGAAGGAGGAATGAAAAACTAAAAGGCTCTAAAAATATGAAGACATAATGTGAATAGGCAGTGAGAACAGACGACAGGACTATTCACACTGTCTGGCTGAAACAGAAAAAAAAATGTTTGAACTGAATAAAAAAGTGGCCTTCCACTTTACTCGCTATGCAGAAAAGCACAAGTGTGTGTGTCAGTGTACTCAAGCATCATCCCTTTGTGAATAATAAATGAAATATCTTCTTATCGGTAGGTTCGTCTGAAAATTCAAGATGTTTATGTGGCAGGCTCTCAAGAAAGGAAAAAACATTCATGTTTAGCAACCGCTTGAGCATGGCTGTGATCGCACTGGATCCAGAACCAAACCCGAGAACGCTGGGCTTGAGGCAGGACAATACGACCAGTCCATCATTAAGCACCCACACAAATACACATTCACACACCAATTAACACCTAGGGGCAATTTTAGTGCAGCCAATCCACCTGGCGTGATTTTGAAGGGTGGGCAGAAACCCCCAGGAACATGTGAGGAACATGCACATAAACTGCGCATAGACAGTAACCCATGCTCAAGATCAAACGGGAACCGTTGAGCCATGAGGCGGTAATATTACTGTTGCTCCCTAGGCATTTTTGGGGAGTTTAATTCTAAAGCATTATGTCAGGCGACAGAAAATTCTGTATCCTTTATTGTCCTGTGCAAGGTAAGCCAGCACTTTCATCCTTTCGAAACAATCTTCAGCTTATCCTGTTTATCTAACATTAACCAAAATATAGAATAGAAATTGGCAAACCAATCAGAGATCCCATCACTTCAAGTCCAATACACATAGAGCTTTTATATAATTGGCCTTATGGAAAGCCTTCTCTGATCAATCTGCTTTTAGTCTTCTTCAGCAATGGATCTCATACGCGATCTGTGTGTCAAAAAGCAGACTCTGGTTTATAAATAGTCCTTCTGGGTCTGGTGGTGGACCCTCAATGCCCTCTGCTGGGGCTCTGCGTGGTCCAATGGTAGAGGTCAGAGTGCCTTGACCCTGGAGCACTTCTCTAGGCTGTAGTGCCCTGTGCTGGCCAGAAGTGGGTGGTGGAGGCAGCACAGGCTTGGCCCGGTTTAACACGTACATCTCATGGCCACGTTCGTCCCGATACTCCTCAAGCTGTGCAAATGTAGTGGGTCCATCAGAGTAGTCGTTGACATAGAGGATGCTCTCCTCTTTGCCGTAGGCACCATCTTCTTTCTGGCGCTGCCTGTGGCGGCTGTAGATCATGCACAGAAGCAGAAGGGCAGTCAGTGCCAGGAGAGAGATTCCCACAGCGATGGCAGTTTGGGTGGCTGTGCCAAGGGCACTGAAGTCCATGCTCTCAAGCTCGTACAACGGTTCCTGACTGACATCCCCCAAGGATGGGCGGTGATGAGAAGATGAGGATGAGGATGAAGAGGGGTGCAGGTGTGGCCAACCTGAGGACAAAGATGAGGATGAAACATTCACAGCGAGATTGAAGGTCACACGTGCAACCCCTCCAGGATTCCAAGCCTCACATTCATAGCGTCCAGCATGTGCCACTGTAACATTACTCAAAAACAGCATTCCACTGCCTGTGTCTTGATCGAAGCTCTCCCTGTCCCCACCATCCTCTGTTGGGGAACGGTTTCCCACATTGCCTCCGTTACCCACAGGCTTTGCTGTAACAGGCTTCCTGCTGTCCCCATCTGTTCCTTCCTCTTGCACTAGACCTCGTGGTGACAAATGTGTCCTACCGTAGGACACCTTCCTCCAGGTGACCTGAGGCTGGGGGTAACCTGAGGCCTGGCAGGACACACGAATGCTCTCACCCAAACGTACACTTAGTTCCCTTGGTTCGAGCTGCACTGCAGGCGGGATACACACCAGGCTGTTAGCTGGGACCTCGACTAGGCTCAGGTGCGAGAGGCGTGGTGGCTCAGAGCACAACAGCCTCCGGTCGGCTGAGCTCAGCAACCGCTGACCCTCAGTGTTTATCCAGCTACGGAGCCAGTGAAGAGCACAGTCACAGCGCCATGGATTACCTAATCAAATCATACAGAGGGTGGAGAGGGGGAAGAGATAAAGGCATAGGAAGAAATATCAGGATTGATTAAGAAAGGAAATGAAATGGGGAAAAGTTTCATGTTTTAACTGAGATATGAGAAAGCAATGACTATGAGAAAGTAAATTATCTAAATATTTAAAAGCCACATGCAGAGTGATTAGGAATGCTTCATCTAGAGAAAAAGTCAACAATAAAAAAGTCTAACGGGGAAAATTCCACTTGAATTTTGAAAATTCAAGATTGATTAACTTGATGTCCTCACTACCTTTCCTTCTTGGCCATGTTGCTTTTTCCTTACATTTTAATATTGCTACGTATGTAATTCCGGTATTTCATCACGTTGAACCTGTTCCTTTTTTTGAGTCTACGAAGGTACCTGTGATGCGCAGCACCTGCAGGCTGATGAGAGGTTGGAGAGTGACAGCGCTTAGGGTACGCAGGTTATTCTTGCTGAGGTCCAGCAGAGCCAGAGAAGACAGGCCCATCAGTGCCTGCTCATCTAACACCTCCATCGTGTTCTCCTGTAGGTGCAGCTCTTGTAGACGCTGGGAGAGAAAAGATCTCGTTATTCTCTGCACCCTCTTCAATGTCATTCAACTTAAACATTATGTTCATCATCACCATCATCAGCATCATCATCATCATCATCATCATCGCCGTCACCGTCATTGTCATCATCCAGTTTAACCACCACCTAAATTAAACCGTGATGTTCTCACTTCCTGCTTCTACTTTGTTTCAAGGCAGTTGAACAGCCATCTGCATTTTCACGCTGTCACATTAAATACACTCCACTTCACTGGAAAATTATTCGGCACAGCGTACATAATATAGAAATGAGAACAGAATAGGAACCACACACAAACACACCTGCAAACCACGGAAGGTGTAATCCTCCAGCCGATTAATGTGGTTCCCTGCAAGGTAAAGGATGCGTAGGTGCTCGAGTCCACGAAAGGCATCAGCTGCAATCAGGTGGAGCCGATTGCCATTAAGCGCAAGCTCTAGAAGATGGCCCAGACTCACAAAGGCACTGGCTTCCAAAGATGAGATGCTGTTATTCTGCAGGTACAGGTAGTGCAGGTTACCTAAACCAGACAGGTCTTCTGCCCGGATCTGACCAATGGCATTATCCTGCAGGAAAATAGTCTGTAAAAGAAAAATTATTGTCTAGAATTATTGCCATCCTTGGTGAAGATGGGCAAAAATGCTATGGCAAAAAATATTACTGTTACTTTAGACACTGTGTGAATGGATTGGCTTCCTATGGAGAATATACACCAATGAGTCACAACTTTAAAACCACATAGTCTTTTGGTTTCCCGAGGGCTGTGCAAATAGAGTGACCCTGGCCTATTGGGCCATGGCTCTGCAGTGCTTCTGAGGGTATTCTGTGATGTCGGGTGCTCGATCGGATTGGGATCTGAAGAGTTTGGAGGCAGTGTCGGCCGACTTGGGCTCTTCGCCTGATGGCTCTGTCCACGGCAGACTATGGTACACTGGGTGCCCTGGTGGCTTTTCTATATTGTTGACAGCCTTGACATTTTTCCTGCATTTTGGGCTGCATTGGATTTTCTCTGGCATTGGACAGGATTGTCTGGCTTTTGGTCTCCACGGGCGTATATAAGCTTTATGTGCCCGTGACCCTGTCACTGGTTTACTGGTGTATAATTGGTGATCAATGTTGTTCAGTTCAGTGTTGTTCCATGGTGGTCTGTTAATGTTTTAAGTGATCCTGCTTTCTGCTTCACAAGCTCGGATTAAAGGCCCCTGATCCATCATGACCTAAACGAGGATAAAGTGCTCACTGAAGATAAAAGAATTGAATGCATAATTGCTTGTTTTTTTTTTTTTTTGTTGCTAAGGCTGCCAATGATTCGGAAGAGCATGGACTGATGAGAACAAAAATATTTGTTTGTTAGTTCTTTGCAGATTAGGCATTTTAATTCATCTTCAAGTGCTTGTTTAGTGAGTGACACTTCAGTTACAAAATAGATCACACACACACACACATGTACTGTAGATATATATTTGCTCATCACGTTGAAGCTTTCTTTCAGTGAGCGAGAACTGGATCAATGCGAAGCTCGAGGCACTGAATCGACTCTTTCATAATCGTTCTCCCCAGAGTCTCCACTGTGCGGCTACTCGTAAACAACTCAATTGATAGAGGCAGCATTTGCATCAGAATGTTTTATTTTTTATTTTCCGTATGAACAGGGTTGAGTTCGCATGGGCCATTCGACTTGTCTTTAGTCATTTATCAACACCAGATCGATTGCATAATTCATTACTTTACTTGATTGCTCATGCTCACCATCTCTCTCTTTCCCTTGCACGTTCTCTCTCGTATTGTTTCCGCAGAAATTAATGCAGGCGAGGAACATCGGCTCATTTGTATGGCACAGGTTTCCTCGGGTTATCCGAGTAATCTATGTAAAGGAGCTTATGAATATGTAAAGGGTGTTGTGGTGTTATGGTTGGGTATAGAGGCAAGGAATCGATGCACAGCCGTAGGGGAGGATGGTTGTATATTCGTGTGCCTGGGTGATGCCCAGGAGGGGAATATTATATAATATGATAAAATAGAATAGAATATAATGATATTAATCTTTTATATGAAATGAGTTTGGCAGAGAATTTTTATTAGGGTTTACAAAAAACCAGCACAAAAAGGCAAACACTGTTCTTGGATTATAGTTTGATTATTAGATGGCATGAAATGTAAATGATTGTACTGATTCCTACCCAATATTTGTGCATTTCGAAAGTTTAATTTGAAATTGGATTCTCCTGCCCAAAGGATGTGGAATGGTGCGTTTTTAATTTGTTCTTCCGCTGCTATCAATCTTTCCTGGTGCTTTCTGCTTTCATTTTATTTTCGTTCTGTCTTTAATTAGATTTTTGCTATGCAAGTTTTCTTTTTTACAGTGTCCGTCCTTTTACTGCATATTATACTTTTGACGCATGTAATCCAGTTTACTTTTATTGGACTTTTATTTCTGCAGTTCGATCAACATCTGTTGTTTCATCCATAAATTTCACTTCGTGTCTAATAGACACAGGGGGGTTCTCTGGTCCTAAATATGGAAATATATCACTATTTAGGGAATAATCGTGTTATGTAAGAACCTGCCACGTTTTCAAACAATGACCTGCGTTCCTTGAGCGATTCCCCGCGGTATCTCTTTGAGTCCAATGGATCCGCACTCCACTGTCAGGCTGTAGCACCGGCAGCCAGATGGACATGCGATGCAGGGCACGGGTAATATGAGCAGAACCACCAGAAGAAGCAAAAGACAATGAAGGAGGAATGCCATCTCAGAATAGACGGCGCCTGTGAAAGGAAAGAAGACACAGGTGCAGAAAGCGAGGTGAATAATTTTGAGCAAGGGTAATGGATTAGAAAAAGGTGACTGATTGAATAGGGATGGAGTGAGATGAAACGGGAGCGGTTCAAGATGAGGACGAGAATAAGTAAGGAATAATAGTCTAGAAGGTATGCTGTTATTGGAAGACGATCAGAAACCAGGCGGTACAAGCAGCCTGGTTCTGAATGTGAAGCTGATCGCTATCACATTCCAATTTCAGATGGTCTTAGAGTGTTTTATTCCTCATATTGCACAACAAGTCGGTTCATGTTATCACTTAGGTTACAGCTGCTGTACACAAACGTTCCCCCACCACCTGCTCTTTATTTTCTCAATTGAAATGAATAGCAGGTGGGTTTATACAGTATTGGCACTAATATTCAACTAATCAACAGATTTAAAATGCATAGTGTAACCACCTCAATTGGTACCTCGGCATATAAATTTAATCCATTCCCGCGGCGAGTTCTTAAGGCGAAAATTTGTATTGCAAACGCATTTTCCCATAGGAAATAATGTAAAGGCAGATAATCCGATCCCGCCACCCAAAATATTACCAACTTCCAACACTATAATTATATTTTTGTTATTATATACATATATATATATATATAAGCATTTCGATGAGACATGTAAAATATGAAATCAATATACATTAAACTTCACTTAATTTAGGATTCTGTAAGGGTTCGCCACTAGAGGCCACTGTTTGTTTTTTTTGTAGTTTTTGTTTGCAGACTCAGTTTCCCAGAAGGCACCTCGGTCAGGTGATGCGAGTGCTCACCTGAACCGAGGAAGCTCATTAGATCACTTATAGCTGTTTAGTCTGGGAAACTGGGTCGAGCATTGTTTGTTTGTATTACTGTCATTTATGTGGGCATTTTGTTATGTTTAGTTTAATTTGTATTTAAAATTAAGTTCTGTTCTGTGTTCTGAAGAAGGCTCTAGTGTTGTCTATGTTTCAAGTCTGTTGTGTTTCAGTGTGTGTGGAGCTGATTCAGTGTCGTCAAATGTTGTGTTGCGTGTTAGAGTTTAGGTAAGTATTGTTGAGTTTGTTCCCCAGTTAAAATATCCCCATGTGTTTAGCTAGTGGCTAATGGCATGTTTAGCTAACTGCCATGTTTAGCTAATTGCTATGATTAGCTATTTATCATGTTTAGCTAATTGCCGTGCTTAGCTGACTGCCATGTAGCTAGCCCTAGTCCCTCTGTGTCCCTAGCCTCGTCTCATCTCTAGTCCTGTCTCTAGTCTCGTCCCCTCTCTAGTCTCGTCTCATCTCTAGTCCTGTCTCTAGTCTCGTCCTGTCTCTAGTCTCGTCTCATCTCTAGTCCTGTCTCTAGTCTCATCCTGTCTCTAGTCTCGTCTCATCTCTAGTCCTGTCCCTAGCCTCATCTCATCTCTAGTCCTGTCTCTAGTCTCATCCTCTCTCTAGTCTCGTCTCATTTCTAGTCCTGTCTCTAGTCTCGTCCTGTCTCTAGTCTCGTCTCATCTCTAGTCCTGTCTCTAGTCTCGTCCTGTCTCTAGTCTCGTCTCATCTCTAGTCCTGTCTCTAGTCTTGTCTCATCTCTAGTCCTGTCTCTAGTCTCGTCTCATCTCTAGTCCTGTCTCTAGTCTCGTCTCATCTCTAGTCCTGTATCTAGTCTTGTCTCATCTCTAGTCCTGTCTCTAGTCTCGTCCTGTCTCTAGTCTCATCTCCTCTCTAGTCCTGTCTCTAGTCTCGTCTCATCTCTAGTCCTGTCTCTAGTCCCGTCCTGTCTCTAGTCTCGTCCCGTCGCTAGTCTCGTCTAGAACAGTTTCAGCTCCATGCGTGGTTTGTTGAAGGTCTTAACCTCTTGGTTCGCCATAGAACCTGTATTCCCTTTTGTACAGCTAAAGAGCCTAGGAACCATGGCAGCATCAGCCAATACCACCCAGTTCATGACAGATTCCTCTTGGCACCGGCCGCTTTTCATCTTGCTCCATCCTTACTAACATGCTTGGAACCCTTGATGCTACCGTATGTCTTTGCAAAATTTTGTACAAAATGCGAAAGAACAAGCTTCGCTTGGCTTTCCATTGACGTAAACACGTCTCGGCTCCCTGGCGTTCATGCAACTTTGCCGGCGTTTGGTTCGACTCGGTTCTTTCGCACATATGCCGAAAATGCTTTGTATGCTTTGTATTGCAAAATTTAAACTTAAGGCTGAAAATAACACTTTAATATCACTTATAATAACACTTTAATAACACTGATAAATAACACTTTATCCTGGTTCTTAAATTCTTTAGTTCAATTCATCATGAGGTGGGGCGTTCGTATGCCGAGGTTCCACTGTATCAGTCATGTTAACACTTGATCTGATTGTTTCTTACTTGCTGGATATTTGCCCCACATGGGGGTAATATTAGTTAAGCCGTTTCTAAGTGACTGAGAACAACTCTCTTTACTTTGGACTTTCATCCAGTGGGTCTTTGGCTGATGAAGGAGCACTGAATGGCTCACCGTCTCAAATGTAGTAAAGCATCCAACCAATCAGTTAGTTTCAACAAGATTTATAAGAAAAGATGCTCTTTTATCAACTTTTATTATTACTTTTTATTCTTGTTCTTTTTCTTCTTTTGATATATTTTCCGGCAGATTAAAGCTTCACAGCGGGCAAGAACATGGAAACAAACATCTGTACATCGCGAAATCAGTTCAGCTGAAATCTCTAATCAGAATGATTTCAATCAGATTGTTGAAATATTGTATTAT
>JAOTQY010000020.1:3064981-3075596 GCA_026413445.1 Dolichallabes microphthalmus | reverse complement strand
GGGTCAGATTATTAGGCTGCACTAAGCAAAGAAAACAACTACGGAGATTTCAAATTACTGGAATTTGGTTAAGAACCCTTTAACACGTCGTTAAAGTCTGGGAGGATAATACCGAACTGTTACCTTTGTTTAAGAAATGTGGTTGGGGGAAAAAAATCACTTGGACATTTGGTGAAGTTGAATGGTAAAAAATATCAATGTTTAAAAGCAGAGCTATGTTTAATAGTGAAAGTAAGAGCAATTCCATACACACAATGTTACAAGAAGATTGGCCATAAGACAACCTCTTATTAGTGAGACTCATCAGAAAAATGACTTAAGTTTGGACTTTGGAGCAATAGAACAAGGTCATGTTTTCTGATGAGTCCAGATTGACCCATCATGCATAGTGTCCACTGTACAAGCCTCTGGAGACAGTGTTATGATCTGGGGTTGTTTCAGTTGCTCAGCAACGTTCTGTGGCAATAAAATGAAGTCAGCTGACGACCTGAGTGACCAGGTTATCACATCTATGAAATGTTTCGTCCCTGATGGCAAAGTCATATTCCAGGATTGTGGAAGAGTGGTTCTGAGAACATGAGGAATCATTTTCACACATGGACATGGACACCAAATTGTGAGCTAAATTGTAATCAAAGCTAAAGGTGATCTAATGAAATCTTAGAGTGTGCGATTTGTTTTGGCCAGACACTGAGTGGGATTTTTTTATTTATTTGTTTGTTTGTTTGTTTTTTGTAATGAATGCCTTATTGATAAGAGGTAACAGTCAGATTGGCTCAAGCTGACAGGGACACCATGATAAGTCAAATTTACAACTGTGGTAAGGAGAAAAGCAATGATAAATACATAACTCATGAAAACTTCATGTTAGCCAAGAACTAAATGGGCATAGTCTCACCAAAACTGTATATTGTGTTGTATATTTGGTAACATTTGTCCTTTTCACTGTAGGAAATGGGTTTCACGTAATCTGTTACTTCCGGCCGGTACTGTATGTGTTAGACCTAGATAATAAAAATAATTGCATTAAACTGACAAAAACAATGGCTAAAAAGCTAAAGTAGAAAATCTGTGAATTTTCAGTTTAAGCCTATGATTGAAATTGTGAATTATTATTATTTTATAGAATATTTTAAAATAATCACAGATTATTTGGAGATTGGAGGAGTGAGGCCACAGTGCTAACCACTATGCTACCGTGCTTGTGTTCCACATCCAGTTCTTTAGAAATAATGTTAAGTTTGTGAATTTGTTATAAAAATATGCTCTCCAATTTTGAAGGTCCAGAAACAAAACAGTATTTGGCTCCATTTGAAAGGGATTTGAAAAGTAGTCTAATATGTGAATATTTTAATATAATATGAAGTATAAAAATATAAAAATAAAGTTCAAGTGGTACCAAAAACAAGTTTAAGAACCTGCAAACTACACTGTTCTATTTATTTATCTTTCAGGAATTAAGAGTCGAGAGGAATAGGTTCTTTGATTCGACTCCGTATATTACCTGCGCCTCTGGAATAAGAATCGATTCTTTGAGTCGACTCCGTGTATTCCCAACACCTGTGGAATAAGAATCGATCCTTTGAGTCGAATCCAGTCGTGTATTTCCAAATTCTGTGGAATAAGAATCGATTCATTGATTCGACTCCGTGTATTCCGAACACCTGTGGAATAAGAATCGAATCAGACTCAATGTTGGTGACAAGTTGGCCGCGGTTTAAGCCACGCCCATGCATACTTTTAACCAATCGGGTCTTTCTTAAAAATGTTTGATTCCGGAAGTGATTAATTTTGTTGACTAGTCAATCTCAGCGCGTAGTTTTCTGAAAGACTGCCGGCTGTCATGGTGTGAATTTTAGAGGAGTATTATTAGACAAGATTTAGTGCACTCTGTATGTAGTAGTGTGCTTATACATCGAGCAGGAGGCGTTTATAACTGGACCAGTGAGTTGGACAAAGTGGCAGTGCGGCAATGTAAGTTCTGTTCTTGTTTTTTTTTTCTTTTCAGGGAATTAAATGTGCTAATTTGGGTTTTATTGCACTTATAATGGCTGTCGGGGGTTCAGTAAAATGGAGGAGGTAAAGTTATTGAGTATAAAATAAGGTTTCTGTGGAAAGCTTGAACTCGTGTCGAGGATATTTCCCCAATAAAGCCCACAGGTTAGAGATATAGGGATATAAAGGAGCGCATGCTCGGAAATAACGCAGTGACGAAGCATTTATGGGCCGCGTTCACACTGAGCCCGTGCCCTGAGCTCGTGCTCGTGACTCCCCTGAGGCGAAACATAATAATAACACTAACTATATTCTGCACAAAAAGGACCCAATAGGAGAAGGAGGACAACTTAAGAGATCATTTAGGAGAGGAAATGACTTTCCTGACTAGTGCAAATCAATACGTGTGAAAATATAATGTCTGAGTCAAAATATAATGTTTTCTTTTTTTCTTTTTCTTTTTTCTGAGGAGTGGACAGAAACTAATATGAGTAAGTGCTTTAATTTCCAGATCATGTCTGCGGTTTGGGTCGAAATGAGGATTTTAAAAGGCCGTTCTCTTGGGGACGGACACGACAAACAGCCGGAACGTTCCTGATGTGGTGTAGGTCCACGTCTGCCTTGACTTGAAGTGTGCGAATCAGATTATTCTTTCTTCCTTGTTGTTTAACGGCGTCTCTAATCCAGTAGGTTGGTTACATTCCCGCCATCTTCCCCCCCTCATAAAGCCAATTTCCCCCTTCCGCATCAGATCCCTTAAGTTCATGATCGATTTGTTTGGTCAGCGTTCACATTGTTTTTCGCTTTCTGTTCTCGGGTATGCGTACATATTTGCACTCTCCTTAGCAGCAGGTGACGGTACGCACCTAATTGGTTTGTGATTTCCCATTGAACGCAAAGATGAAGAGATCCTTCAAGCGCATGATCGATTTGTGCCGGCCTCCGAAACGATTACTTTCCCCACGCTGATCAGCGATCACATTGGTTTTTTTTTTGTTCTCTATTCTCAGGTTCGCTTCCGTATTTGCCCTTTCCTAATCAGCAGGGGGCAGTATGAACCTACCTGGTTTGTGAGCCACCTTTAGACAAGAAAAGAATAGAACAAGGAAGTTAACTTTCCCACTATGATTAATATTATTGATATTCCTTTAAAAATGCCCTACTGTATCAGCTTGACCTTGAGATTGACTTGTGCTACACACACTGAGATTTCGGAGGAGGCCGACGGCGCTGATGATGTCATGTCTAAATGGTGATGTCCTTCCGACTTGAGGTGCAATCGATTTCCGTATCTGATTCGACCCTGTACACTAACTCGTTCTCGGGCACGATTCCTGAGTGCAGAATGATTGTGTTCTTACTGATCAAAATGAACCAGAGTTCGGGGTCCAATGTTCTCAGAAACGATCCTAATGTGAAAAAGCTTATGTCATGTACGTTGCGAGGTGGGCCCTCTGTGGATCAGACTTGTTTGTTCCTCAAAGTGAAGTGTGCTAGTTCTTGTCTGGTGCTAGTGCCGGTTCAAAAGCGAACCTCCTGAGGACTGGCCATTTATTTATTATTTTTTTCCCATCCATGTGCTAGAAAGTCACCTTATTACACCACTGTACACATCCATGTATATCTCTACTTTCCAAGCAACGCTAGCAGCAATACTAATGGCCAAAATAATGCTAGCGGCAAAAAATAAATAAAAATGCTAGCAGCAAGCACAATAACAACAACAACAACAATGGTAAACATGGCATTGCAAAACTGCTCTGCTTTAAAGATGGTGGTCACAAACTTTTGTTTGTTTGGTGGTGATAATACACAATAATGATAATACCAGCACCTGATGTAGGCATTTATTTTAAATTAATTAATTATTTATCATTATTATTATTATTTTGTGTTCTAGCCCAGCAAAGTGTTGGTGCCGCAATGGAACTTTTTTTGTTTTTTTCCGTTTGAGGCCTTTGGTTGTCTGAAAACATAGGAATTTAACAAACTTGAATAATTATTTTGATTGTGTAAAGCGTTTGAAATTGGGCTCCGTCTCTGAACTAGCTCCGGAACTGCCTTGGTGGAAACGACTACTTGTCATGATCCTCCTGAATTCAAACGTTGTACTTGATCTGCAACAATATTGAGGTAGGTGCAAGGTGTCAAAGTAACATCCACAAATACCCGGACCTGAGGTTTGTCTCGAAGGGGATTACGCAGAGCCTCTCTGTCTGCTTGAATCCCTGTGATGCTGTGTGTTCCGACAGCTTTCTATCAAAACCAGTATAATTTTATTTTATTCTTTTCTCCGTATGATATATTCTGCATTTTGACATGTGGAACAACATAAGCCTTATTCGGACGGGACTAGTTTTCCAAACGACGTTTGAGTTAGAATTTTTTTCAGACACCGTCTGTCATTTCATGTATGCTTTCGGACAGGACTAACATCTCCGTGTTTATTACAGAGGTAGGACTGTCGTTGTTTTACATGTGGGCGTTGCACAAGACCACATGTCCACATCTACATCCATTATTGGTGCGCAAACGTGAACACTAGAGATAGTACGGTAGCTCACGTTGACCAAAACACAAAAGAAAACGTGTTTTGGGAAAAAATATTTTCGGCAATCACAGACATTTGCATTCGGACAGGATTAGATTTCTCAGAGGACCGGCGAGTTTGCTGAAAAACAGTAGGTAATTTGCTCTGGAATTTTTACAGAGGTCGTGTGAGAGAAAGGCTGACATGGCAGATTCGGACAGGATTAAAATCACAAAGTACGTCTGTGAAACAAATTTCTCTAACGACCCCCCTGTAAAACTAGTCCTGTCCGAATCGGGCTTTAGTTAGTCGGTTTTCTTCACTTTACATGTCAGTGGTTTTAATGTTATGGCTGATGATTGTATAGATTGTGTATGCATTTAGAACTTACAGAAATGTACTTTGTAAATGTTTTCGGCTTAATTATGTAATTTAGTTTAGCATGTTGTGGGGGAGGGGGTAATTAAAAAATTTTAAAAATTGGCAGGTTGTTTTTTTTTTTTCTCGATGATTCATTCTGTACTCCTCCAACTGGCATCCAATCATATGCCCTCTAGCAGCAAGTTTGCTTCCAACATTGGTGATCCTTGTGTTGGAAGAATGGTGTGTGTGTGTGCTTGCTTTTACAATCTTTTGATATTGGCTCTTAAACATGTACAGTCCTTGCAGATTGAACTATAATGATTAGTCCATGCTGTCTCGTAAAATAGTGTGTGTGTGTGTGTGTGTGTGTGTGAAATGCTGCACGAGGATTTGTAGATCGCAAAGAAAGACCGGTTTATTAGTGTGTGTGTGTGTGTGAGGGAGTGAGTTTCTTCATGGTTGTATTCCACTCCCTCTCACACTGCCACATTGATAAGGTTACATTTTTTATTATTATTATATGTATATATTTTGTAATACTGCAGGCCAGTGAGAAATGAGTCAGCGTGCCAATTTGAGACGTGGTGGAACAAATCTCATTCCACACACTAATTTCGAGTGGGCCCCGTTTTTCCACGTAGCTCCTTCCGGCTGAACTCGTCTGTCCTGTGTTTCTCGCGTCCGCCTCCATGCTTGTGTCGAGCAGCGAGCCTTGTAGTATGCTAGAAGAACTCGTTAACCTTAACGAGCCACCCGAGTCACGTGGTAAACCTGATGGGTTGTTAAAAGGAACAGCTTTTTTGTCTTTTTTTTTTTTTTACCCTCCACTGTGCAAATTGTGTAAAGGAATTGTAGCCCTGTGATTGGATTCGGTTTTAAACCTCACTAAAGATTCACAGGTTCAATTAAGTGCAGCGGCGTCTTAATAAAATTACAGCTGCAACGATTTTCAGAAGAGTTAGTCAGGGGAAAATTTGGGAGCCGATCGATAAGGGTGTGTCTGTGTTGGTAAACTCTAACACACACACACACGCACATCTTAGCGTTCATGTTGTTAATTATTCATGAAGATTTCCAAATACATTTTCCTTTAGCGTGTTCCTCTTGCTCTTACTTCTCCGTCTAAGTGAAGGAGACGGCGCCTCTCAGTCCCAATGAAGGGGTGTGGCAGGTCCAGTAAAGGAGGCGTGGCCTACTACTTAAACCTCTTTAGTAGTGTATCGTACCTTAACAGTAGAAAGAGCTTCATCTTTGGAGCTTCCTTTAAAAATTCCTTACCATCTGAAACACGCTAATGTGGTTTAATCGCTGTGGTTTTTTTCCCCCCCAGATTGATTAAAGGGTGCAGTTTTTAACCATTTAAAGGTTACATCATGTCAAGTCATTCGAGTTCGCCCCCTAGTGTCTGTCAAAGGTGGTTCAGGTCTCTAAAAATAAAATGGTTTGACTTTAATCGTAGCGATTAATGAAGCATTTATTTTTGTTCAGTGGTGTATCTTCGTTACAGGGACGACCTCTTGTTATGGATGTTGGCCATCCTGCTGATCCTCTTCTGCTTCTTGGACGTGTGGTACTACCTTCGTTTCGCGGCCGTCCTACTCCGAGCCTGGTTCCTCTCTCCGGTGTTCGACATCACGGCAGAGCAGGCCCTCGAAGGCCACGTGCTTCTCCACGACATCGACATGTGCCACATGAACAACGCGCGCTACCTGCGCGAGTGCGACTTCTCCCGCATCTCCCTGTATGCCCGCAACGGTGTCCTGAAGGCCGCGAGGGCCCTGGGGGCCACCATGGTGGTGGGCGCGACCACCGTACGCTACAGACGGCCCCTGTGCGTGGGCGAAAAGTTCGAGCTGCGCACGCGTATCGTCACGTGGGACGAGAAGGCGTTCTACCTCGAGCAGCGCTTCGTGTCCAATAAGGACGGAATGGTGGCAGCCGTGATGTTCTGCAAACAGAACGTGGTGCGGGGCAGCCCAGATAAAATCCTCCAGCACCTCTGCAAGAGGAAGGTGAGAACGAATGGATGTAAATAGAATATTAGCCATAATAAGAAAAAAAAAATCATACTCCTTGAACCTTTCCACATTATGTCACATTACAACTACAAACGTAAAAATGCATTTTATTGGGATTTTATGTGACGGACCAACACAAACTGGCACATAATTGTGAAGCGAAAGGAAAATGATAAATGTTTAAAAAAAAAAAAAAAAAAGACAAATAAAACTGAAAATTGGCATTTATAAAATATATGTCGTATTCTGCCCCCTTCACTCTGATTCCCCTAAGAAAAATCCAATGGAACCAATTCCCTTCAGAAGTCACCTAATTAATGAATCGGGTCCACCCGAGTGTAATTGAATCTCAGTATAAATACAGCTGTTTTGTGAAACCCCCAGAGGTTTGGAACAAACAGCATCATAAAACCCAAGGAACACACCAGGCAGCTCAGGGATAAAGTTGAGAAGTTTAAAGCAGGGTTGGGTTATAAAAAAAATAAAAAAAAAACATCCCAAGCTTTGGACATCTCATGGAGCATGGTTCACTCCACCATCTGAAAATGGAAAGAGTACGGAACAACTGCAAACCTACCAAGACATTTAAAGTCCACCTAAACGGACAGGGCAAGGAGAGAAGCAGCCAAGAGGGCTGTGGTAACTCTGGAGGAGCTGCAGAGGTCCACAGCTCAGATAGGAGAATCTGTCCACAGGACAACTATTAGTCGTGCCGCTCCAGAAATCTGGCCTTTAAAGTAGAGTGACAAGAAGAAAGCCATTATTAAAAGTTTGTGACAAGCCATGTAGGGGACCCAGCATACGTGGAAGAAGGTGCTCTTATCAGATGAGACCAAAATTGAACTGTTTGGCCTTAATGCAAACTCTGTGTGTCGAAGAACTAACACTGTGAAACATGGTGGTGGCAGCATCATGCTGTTGGAATGCTTTTCTTCAGCAGGGACGGGGAAGCTGGTCAGAGTTGATGGGAAGATGGATGGAGCCAAATACAGGGAAATCTTGGAAGAAAACCTGTTAGAGGACAACGACCCTAAACATGCAGCCAGACCTACAATGGAATGGTTCAGATCAAATTATATTCATCTGAGTCCAGACCTAAATCCTATTGAGAATCTGTGGCAAGACTTGAAAATTGCTGTTCACAGCCGCTCTCCATCCAATCTGACTGAACTTGAGCTATTTTTCAAATAAGAATGGAAAAAAAATTCACTCTCTGGATGTGCAAAGCTGGTAGAGACATACCATTAAAGACTTGTGGGTTTTAAAAAGGATGGCTCTACAAAGTATTTAAAAAAAAAACTATGGTTGAACGTATACAATCCCAATAAAATAGATTTATATTGGTGATATTGTACAGTAACGTGACGAGGGGTAAGAATACTTTTGCAAGGCTGTAAATATCTAATAAATAGCACCTGTACCTTTTGGACAGTACAACACTTCATCATCTCATGCATTCATTTATTATAATAACAACAATGTAAACATAAGGTAAATGTCAGAGTTTGTTAGGTAGTTTGTAACTAAAAACATAAATTACGGTATAGAATTTGTCAAAGGTTTTATTGGTCATAACACACTTCAGGTAAACTTCTGTAGCTTTCAATCTGTTCTCAGAGTCTCTGTGTAACGCTAGAATCAGCATGTCAGGTTTAATTAACTGATACAGTAAGTTATATACAAATTATAACTGTGACTCTTATCGGAGAGTACTGATTGGCTGGTATTGTCCCTCTTGTAGCCTCTGATTGGCTGGAATTGAGCGAACACAATGTTTGACATTGAGGAAAGAAAGTTGAAATACAGTCGGAGAGCACACAGCGAGTGAGAGTTTGAGAGGTGAAGAGTGTTTAAGCGATCGAAAATAAAATGAAACAAGCGTTTTACACCCAGGTTTTTGGTGTAGTTTGGAGGCACAGTTCTCCAGCTCTACCAAGTAAACTGATTGGCTTGTTTAGGACTAATGAGTGTGACTGATACAGAAATCTGGGATTGAAATGAGATTTCGTTTATCTATGAATCGAGATCGTGACTTTTGCATTAATCGTGCAGCTCTATACCAAACTATGATTTGCTGATCCTAGCTTCTGACGCTCTTAACAGGTTGAAGTTCCCGAGTTTCCCGAGGAGCTGCAGCACTGGATCAGCTTCATAACGGCGAGCAGCCAGGCTTTAAAGGCCGAGAGCGGACTGGAGAAGAAAGGCGAATGAGGATCGACACGAGTCTGTGTTTACCTGCTAAAGGTTTTAATAAACACATGGGACATGCATCTAATTTAAACTGGAATGTGATTCAGTGAATCGTTTATATGGGAATCAGTTGAATCACACAGCTGAAATATTTTGTGCCGGTCGTTCCTACAGTGTATTTTACATTTTTCAACATTATATGTTGCTGGAACGAAGCATTTAACTTTTTAGCAACAAATAAAGTGAATCACCAGTTATCGTCACCAGGACGTCAATGTAAACGTCGCTGGTGTGTTTTCACAGTGTTTCCATTATTTTCTGATGAGGAAAAAACAGTCCTGACTAATAGTCTGACTTTTGATTAGCAGTCTCACATTCAAAAAAAAAAGAGTAGGCAGTTTGACAGCTGTGCTAAACATCCTTTACTTGTTGATCAGCATCATCAGTCGCTATGTGTATAAACAGTCTGTTGCAGAATCTTCAGTCATACTTTGTTGAGCTTCAGCTTAAGGGATTAAAACATACTTTTTTTTTTTTCTTATTTTTACTTATTTTTTCATTTTTTTAATAATCTGTAAGATTATAAAATGTCTAATATGGAGCAACACTTATTTTATAAATACCTCTTATCTGAATCTGTGTGGAGCATTCTTTAGGATCTAAATGATTTGGGTGTTTTTCTCCACAGCACCAGGGAGTGATGCCTTCATAGCACCTGAAAATATATGCTGCCGAGCAGGAAAAAAAATTCCCATTTCAGAAGGGACAAATTATTGAGTTGGGTCAAGCAAAGAAAATAACGAAGGAAATTTGACTAACTGGGTTAAGAAGCTTTTAACACAATGTTAAAACCTGAAAGGATAGTGCTGACCCTTCAGCTTTGTGGAAGAAATGTGGTCAGAAAAATCACGATGGAAAGTTGCATCAACAGTAAAAACTCTAGCAAAATTAAATGTATTTCCATATTCACACACAATGTGTTGAGAACGAACAGGATTGGGACTAAACAGATGAAAACCACTTGTTAGACACTTGAGAAGAAAAGTCTTCAGTTTGCTGGGGAGCATAAAGATTGGACTTCAAAGCAAATCAAATTAAAATTTTGTTTGTCACATACACAGTCATACACAGTACGATATGCAGTGAAATGCTTAGAAAACTGCTCGTGACCTTAAATTAAAAGACTATGAATAGGAATAGGAAATAAATATGAAAAATAAAATAAAGGGTAAATTTAACTAGGAAATAATAAAATTAAATATAAAAATTAAAGTTAAAATAAAATAACTACAACAAAAATACACTATTTTTAGTGGCCTCGTTAGCGCAGTAGGTAGCGCGTCAGTCTCATAATCTGAAGGTCGTGAGTTCGATCCTCACACGAGTTATGGTTAACTTGGATGTGAGTCTGTTTGGGCAGTGGTGGCTCAGAGGGCTAAGGTGCTGAGTTACCGACCGGAAGATCGGCGGTTCGAACCCCAGCTCCACCAGGTTGCCACTGTTGGGCCCTTGAGCAAGG
>JAOTQY010000020.1:3006457-3017778 GCA_026413445.1 Dolichallabes microphthalmus | reverse complement strand
GAATAATTTCCCACGGCACACCTGACGATCTCTCACGGCACACTAGTGTTCCGCGGAACACTGGTTGAAAAACACTGCACTATAGTACTTGGTTCTACCATGGTACGTATTTTGATACAACGCTACATGCACAGTTAGTATGTTACATGGTTCTATTATGTACCGTAGTATGGTACTATGGAATTCATACTGTAGAAAATGTGTTATAGATGTTTATGTGCCATAATGGTAATATTTAAATAGTATGGTACCATTTTACCTGTTATGGTAACCGCCACAGTCTTTCAGTGAATACCTTGGTACGTATTGGTTACCACAGTAGTACAGTTCATCAGGTATCTAATATGATACTGTACTATACCATACTACTAGTAGACATATAACATATCTAATATGTTACAGTACATACAAACATACCGTATTAGATATGTGCTGCAATAAGTACAGTGGTATTCAACAAAGTATTGTGGTACATACCATAGTACTGTCACAGTACCTGTAGTAAGACAGTACCTATGGTACTGTAAAAAGACCTATGCCCTAATGTCTGAAGTACCATGGTAATAATATTGTATATTATGGTATGTACTATAGTATAGTATGGTAGTACATACCATAGTAAAGTTTCTTATTATATATGAACATATATATTCTTATGAAATATATATATATATATATATTCTTTATGCCTTTCAGGCTAACATTATTATCTTCCTAAATGTCATCCGGATCCTGGTTGAGAAGCTCAAGTCAACTGGGGTGGGAGGCAACGACATCGGTCATTTCATGTGAGTCTTATAATAAAATGTCTCCAAATTACAGACAACAGAAACTATTTGAGTGAGCAGGAAGCAGTAAAATGGAAAATTGTTGAAATGTATATACTGTACTTTCGCATATTGTTTTAGCCAGCCTGCTAGCATAAGTGAAGCTGACAGGATTTTTATGCATTTCATGGCATATTCATAATTTTTTTTTTAATGATGTTTACTGCCAGCACCAGTCATATAGTTAATAATCTGAGCTAACCTGACAGGACCTACTGAGAGAATTCATATCCTTTACAGCTAGTTAATCAGCTAACCTGACAAGATTTAGAAAATTACTTTTATGTCATATTTATTAAACAGGATGTTTATTGTATATTTAAAAATGTCTTTGCCTCTTTGCTTTTGCTTTTTTTTTTTGTTTTTTTTTTAATATATAAAAAAGACATTTGTAATTGCTCAGAAATGTTTTGAATCTTCACTGCAAGACCTAGCTTAATGAGCTAATCTGACAGGATGTTCATTTTAAGCAATATTTAAAATTAAAAAAGCAAACAAACAAGCTAACATAAGCTAATCTGACAGGATTTCTAAGTCATATTGATAAATGTTTGAAACTTTTTACAGTTTCAGTTTTTACTGCTGAAGCTAACCTTTTTTTTGTTTTGTTTGTTTGTTTGTTTTGGGTTTTATATAAAATTATAAATGGTCACAATGTCCATGGCCAAAGCTAACTAGATGTGAATGCAAATTAAAATTACTTATAAAAATTCAATGTTCAGGTAATAAATGAAATTTATAAATGTTCCCATATTTAAATTCTGATTCTAGCCAACTACTGTTGTTGGCTGTAGAGTTTATGTCATATTCGAAAAACTGTTTATAATCTTTACTGGCATTTATAGACAGCTATGTAACAAGAGCTTACGTGAATTTCTAAAAATAAAAACGTCATATGCAGCTAAAGCTATAGTTATGTGATGTTATCTTCTCAGACCATTTTTTAATTCATCTCCTTCACACTTATGTGAGAGAATTTAAATCGGTAATATATTAAAAAATAACTTTACTGCTAAAGCTAATAGCTAACTACATGATCTAGCCTGACAAAAATATTAACAATAAATGCTCAACATCATTACTGCCTGCCATTAGACAGCTAGCTAAACAGGCTAAATTAACAGGATTTTTTCATTTATGTTCATTAAAAGAGAACATTTAAGAGATATTCATAAACACAAATATGATTTCATAATAGCTCATAAAACCTTTAGCATCTTCACTGCTAATGAGCTAACCCGACAGAATCATTTTCTTAGCTAAGTCATGTTGTCCAAATATGCGAGCTAGATGGCCAACGCACGCTGACTTGGCATACCGAACTTAAATTGCATGGATGTTTTGGCAGGAGGTTGGCGAAATCCACTTTGTTCTTGATCCCTCTGTTCGGGATGCACTACACCGTGTTCGCTTTCCTGCCAGAGAACACGGGAGAAACAGCAAGACTCTACATTGAGCTAGGTCTAGGCTCTTTCCAGGTGTGTGTGTGTGTGTGTGTGTGTGTGTGGGTAGCTGTGAAACTTGAATCTATAAACTTAAAAGTTTAATCTTTATAACTTTTAACACTAACTGATAAGTAGGAAACAACCATAACATTCATCATAAAACGAAACATAAAATGATAATTATTCTATAGCAAGCATATTCTATTATTTGCATGCATTGTTCTTTGGATGTGATGTACAAAGTATAATGATCCTAAACTAACATATGTATCTTAACACCTTAATAAGATTTCAATGATGTACATTTAATGTATATGTATCTTTATATATATTTTTGTATTATGAAATATGTTGCTATACTATAATGCTATGCTATACTTAATCACACCGATCATGCTGTTTTATTTTCAGGGATTTGTCATTGCTCTTCTATACTGCTTTCTCAATGGAGAGGTATGCATTTCTATGATGGTACCATACTGTATGTGTCCATATACTAGTTAATTTTGTAATATAAGTAATACATTTAGGCTACAGCTATATTATAGATAACAATGCCATACAAAGTAAGGTCATAGGCTGAGAAAATATGATGATAAAATATGATTTGCTAAAGATAATTTTTTATTCCATTCCATCATTCCTGGTGGTATTTCATTAAACCCCCCTTCCTTCAGATCAGCAATCATTTTTAGATGATGAGCAAGTGCTTCACTTGGCGTCCTTGGATTCTTTGGTTCCAGTGTAATGCCTCTTCTACTGTAGCTCTGCACATTTCTGTTTTGTTTTTTTTTCTTCAGGTACAGGCCGAGCTAAAGAGGAGCTTGTGGAAGTGGCAGACCCAGAATCAGCTCAGTCCTGGTAAAAAGCGCCGTACCACGGTCACTCAGATAAGTGTGCTGGAAAGAAGCGAAGTCATGCAGTCACATTTCGGTTCCACTAAAGTCACATCAGAAGTGTGAAAGTTGCAGCAACGGGAATGCAAGCAAATAGGAAAAGCCTTGCATCTTCTGAGGAAGCAAAGGGATGTGAGGTGCAGAGCGGGAAAGTGCCCGAGCGGAGATTAAAGTACAAAAATGTGGATGAGTTTAAAAATCCAGAAGATAACACAAAGCCTGTCGTGTTAGTAAGGGGGAAAAAAAGAAGGTTTAAGCAAGTGACTTGCTTCAAATAATTTAATCCAGAAGATCTTGCAGTGCTTACAATGCTCATTTAGGCCTAATAGCTATAAGCATAATAGCTGTGATTAACATTTCGAGTTCTATAGATCCAATTCTGAGGATTCATATGCTCAGATTTCACTGCAGGCTATAGCACCGTTATTCAGTTTGGCATTACTGTAGATAAATAGTCCCAGCGCTCCCCTGAAGACTGCCATCTTTAATATTCAGATCTGAGGCGTCTCATTACTGTGATATACACGTTCTTGTTAATTGCAGCTGTTTCAGAGTTCCTTTTTGGCACCTTTCAAGGTTTCTCTTAGGGAGAAGACTGAAACAAATAGTGTGTAATGCATACATGTGATGTATATGGAAATCTATTGTTCAAAATTGTAGCATAGCTGTCTTTAAATTGCAGTTATATGCCTACAGTGTACACCTATAAATAAAGTATTGTGAATAGTTGCCATGTTGCTGTGATATTTATGAAAATATTGATAATAAATAAGACTTGATGATAGATTTTTTTTTGAGGAGATGCTAACTTTTTAGCAAGGAGTCTCCAGTTACATGATCAAGGAGGTAAGGCTTAGGCTTCTTAGTAACATTATTATTATTATTATTATTATTTATTTATTTATATTAATTTTTTTTTCACAAATTGCTGAAAAAAGTAAATGTTGGCTCTGATAGAAAGGTATCAGAACACCCAGTGCATCACAGTCTGCTGCGTATGGGGCTTAGCTGGCAAAGAGTTTGAGATAGTTGATCTGGCATCCAAACTCCCTCGATGGGATGTACTGGACAAACAATTCTGATCCATGGAGGCCCAACCGTGCAACTTCCAGCATTTAAAGGAATGACAGCATACAATCAGAAGTGTTGTATCGAGGGGTCAGATGGAGGCTGATTTGGTGACACAAAGGGAACCTAAAACCTATAAGGCTTTAGTTTGTAAATGAATAGAAGATAAAATAGATAAAAATTGATAATAAATAGTAATTATTACCAAATCGCTGTTGTATAAGAAAAAGAAATAACTTTACATTAACCCAACACCCCTAAGTGTTTTATTGTACAGTATATGTGTATAACATTATAGGGAAATTCAGATCCTAAATCACATAACATCCATCATGGATTCATGTATTTATTGAATATTTGGCACTTTTACAAAGAAATAAATACATATATTCTCAAAGAATATTATACACCCAGTGTCCCTGTTTTGAATGCTGAGTTTTAGTGTTTGTTTTGTCCATTGTTTTTTTTTTCTTCTTTTTTTTGTCCATGAACAACCACTGGCTATTAACAATGAGGCCATCCCAGACTGCATCAGCTTTTCCACTGCGCTCTGAAGCAGACAATAAAAATCCATATACAGATACAAAATTTGGCACAGACATCAGAAATACCAAGTTCATCTACAATGAAATTCGACACGTAGAAAAAACGCGCAGATGTTTACAAGAAGCGAAGAAGCAGGCTATGATACACAACATTTCATTCTGCGAGTACCATACAATTCTGTTCAGTACGTTCGAGAGCACGTCTAGGCCGCTGCAGGACGAGTCACCAAGAGCCGTGTGTGGATTTAAAGACTCTGATGAGCGCAGTAACGAAAGAGAAGAATACAACACCACTTGGTGGCAGGAAAATGCAACACACGCTCACACGCTCACTCGTACACACATACACACGCACAGCTGGCATTGGTTTATAACAGCTTCGAGACATGGTCGTTACCTTCTGAGCATATTCACTCAGAAAGACAGCTGGTGTCAAGAACACAGAAAGCAGCAGCTTTTCCTCATCTTTTTTTGTTCTATGTTACATGCAGGTGCATTCTTTCATTCATTCATTCTTTCGTTCGTTCGTTCTTTCTTTAGAAATTATTTTTTTCTCTGTACATTCAAAACATTTGCGTCTCAATCAGATAAATACATCATTTGTTCTCTCTTTTTACACACTTTATGTGTTGGATGATACCTTACCAAAAATGGATAAATAATTATAAACATAATAATTAAGCATACAAGCTGAAATTAGAACACCACAACTATAGCAACGACAAAACCCAAAAAGTTCTGTCCATTACATACGGTGTGTATTACACATGAACTAAAAGAGAACAAAAACTCAATGCATTCCTGTACAGAAAATAGAATTAAAAGAAAATCAAAACATGAAAATCACTTGGACGTCTAAGGGCAGTTCTTGAATCTTGTAAAAGCTTTTTTTTTAATGTTTATATATTTTACATTTAGAATCAGTACAATTTACATTTAGCAGATTTAACAAGTACAAAATACATCTGCTTCGTTACTATAATTAAGTTTTTTTTTGTTGCATATTTGACTTGAGTATTTTCTTTTCTTCACTTTTTACTTCTACTCGCTACATTTATTGGTCAAAAACCTGTACTTTTACTTCCCACAGGGACGTATTAAGGGTCTGTGTTTCTTGATCAGAATGTTGGGGGTTCTAGCCCCAGCAATGCTGCCACTGCTGAGCCCTTGAGCAATAGGCTTCACCCTATCTGTTCCAGAACTGCTGTATCCCGGCTGACAGCATCCTCTGAGATACATGTGACAAATCGAACTTTAATAATGATCCCAGAAAAGCGCAATGATTTGAATCAATAAGCATTTACGATGTCACTCAACATCACGACCGAGCTACACACCATGTTGGAAGGACAGAAGTTTACAGAAATGACTGGCAGGTCATTATAACAGCGCAGATTATTTGGCATTACAAAGTGATTGATGGTGCCCTGGACAACGGATCCCGCCCACTTTGTCTCAGGGCTGCGGATTTTCTGGCTCCTTTAGATAGAAGTAATCCATCTAAGTAGCTAACACAGTGAGCAGAAGAGATGTGAAATTTTTTTAAATAAAAAAAAATCATATAATTATAATGGTTTGCAATGTCCTGTAACCATGTTATATTCGATATGCCAATGTTTAACTGTATAGACTACTTGAGCTATACAGGGTAGCAGTGGTACACTGTAAAATCCAAGGGGATGATTTAACTCTTAACTGAACTTTCAAACAATACTGAGTATTAATTCAACACTGGGGAATTATCAGTCTCTACCTCTATCTTATTTTATTGGAAGGTTTTGCTAAAAACTTTCACTCATGTTTCATTCTAGTAAAATTTTAAAAGTTTGGAATTTGTATGATATAGGACGGTTTTAAAACAATTTTAAGGTGCATTAGTTGATATACACAGTATATATTGTCAAGATTACATTTGGCAGACGCTCTTATCCAGAGCGACTTACATTTTTTTTTTAATCTTATTACGCATCTGAGCACTTGAGGGTTAAGGGTCTTGCTCAAGAGCCCAATGGTGGCAACTTGGTGGTTGTTGGGTATGAACCTGGGATCTTCCAAACCGTAGTCCAATGCCTTAACCACTGAGCTACCCCTGGCCCTAGATTAGGTCTCTAATAGTTACATAGATGGAGCATTTACCATTTTAATCATTACTATTTTTAAAACTTTAACTTGCACATGTTCTCCCCGTGCTTTGTGGGTTTGTTCTGCGTATGTTTGTTCTTGGAATGGGTTCGCAATCCATCCATGATGTACCATCACCTGTGCCCTGAGTTTTTGTGCGGTCGGCCCACAAAACCACACTCAGGATAACCGGCATAGAAACCAAATGAATAAACAAACTTTTGCTTGTTCCATTCCCAGTCATTTCTACAAAGCTGTACTCTTTAGGATATTTGGTGGCGTGTAGAGCAGCCAATATAAACCCAAACAAACCACCCTTAACCACTAAGTACAAGGTTTTTGTTTGTTTGTTTGTTTTTTTAAATCATGTCATAAATCTTACAGGTTATTTCGTTAAGGATGGACAATTTTAAAAATCCAATACTACACCTTTGAACGCTGCCCTTAGACTTCCGTAATGAGTGGACTTAATTGACATTTCAGCATTTAATCATTGATAATCACATAAGAGACATGGTTTATATTTTAGACTGAAAATAAACACACTGTATTCCTTTACTACACTGCTCTGCATTCTGTTTTTGTTTTTTTTGGAGGATAATTCACATTTTATTGACACCTCTTTGATAAATTTGAATTAATTAATTTATTAGACTTGATGAGTCTCTGACATCCTTATAAGATGAACGGATCAGGTTTAACACTGAAACACGCAACTCAAACTTGACTCTTGGAGAGACCGATGGAGAGACAAGAAATACAAAGCATTTACAGGACCATCCCGGGAATGCTGGCGTTCGATGAAAAAAGCGACCTTCTCATTCTGCTACCATCTGCACTGAGAGCATTTTCATATTGCACATGACGTGTTTTTTTTCTTCCTTTTTTCCTTTTTAAATTCACAAAATAATGACTGATCAGCTGCACTAATATTTTACACACGTTTACAGTATTTCTGACTGAACGAGACTGAAAGTACACTAAGCAAACACGGCAATCTTAACGTTCCCGAATAAGTCACAGTTAAAAAAGAAAGAAAGAAAAAAAGAAAGGAAACAACAAAAAATATATATATGATTGTCAGCAAAATTTTGGTTAGCGTGACTAGATTTGACATCAGACTACACTTTGTAAAGGGTCTGAAAATGATTCAGTATCGTCAGTCATTCATTTGAAACATTTTAGCCCTAAATTTCTTTGTTTGCAGTTTAATGTTGAACGTGATCACAGTCCGTGGTGCACCGATAGATTTTTATTTCTTTTCTTTTTCGTTTTTTTAAATTCCTAACAATACTAGTACTAGATATTCACTGCTCTCAATACTACAGTATAAGCTAATAAAAGCCATCAATAGAATTTTTTTTTATTTAATATCACTGTTTTGTTAGTTTTTTTTAAAGTGAGATAAAATAATTGACCAGCAGGCACTTTAAAGAAGTTGTCAATATAATCTAAGATTATATACTGTAACATATTATGTATTATTATTATTATTATTATTATTACTAATAATAAAAGACAAAATGTTTGCCTTTTAATTTTATCCTACATAAATTTGGTCAGAATTTCACTTTTTTTTCCTCCTAATTTTTACTTGTTTAAAATGTATTATGATGTAATACAGATTCTTATGGATATATGATTATATGGCACGTTTTTTGCAACATAAACATAAATTTCCTTTTTTAAATAAAATCCGATATTAAGATGTAGAATAGTTTTTAGCATTTTTTGAGATCAGCTACAGATTCACATATAATCTGAAAACAACGTACAAACTAAAGAAACAGCAGGACAGATCGAAACCAATATCAAATTTACGTAAAGACAAATAGACAATAGTTCCCGAGTCTTCACGTTGTTGACATACTCTGTACTTGTGGCTGATTGTAAAATTATTTGTAAAAAAAAATAAAAAATTATAATAATAATAAATTAAACAAGTGCAACATTATACAATAACAGCCTTTTTATCAAGACACACATTTCATTACGGAAGCTTTAGCTTTTTTTTTCCTTTCTTTCTTTTTTTTTACAAGCGATGCTAAATATAGAGAATTTCAATAGGATATTTATATGGTCACTTTGAAAAAAGAAACACTATTTTACAGATAATACGATATCAAAATAATCATATTTTGGCACTTCTTACGACAGTATCAATGAACGATGGCAGAAATATGGAGTACTTTTATATACAATCGATTCGCTCGGTAAATCTGTTGCTCTTTATTTCTGAATATGAAACATGTGAAGGTTGTAAAGTTTTTGTTTTGTTTTGTTTTTTAATGAGAGAAAAATATACAATTTTAATAATTTGTATAAGGGTTTAAAAAATGGATTATACTCTGAGGAAATGTAAGTTGTTGTTTTTTTGTCTTAATAGCTTTGTGTTTGTGTGTAAGAGAGATGCCCTAACATTAAATGAACTATAAGTGGATAAAAAGTGCATTAATAAATTAAAATTAATTGTAATTAATTGGTAAATTGTCATCATAAAACGCTCGAGAGCATGCTGTTAAAGAACAGTCGATCATTTTCATATAACAGGACGCCTTAAAGTGTTTTATACCTTATTCAGTGATATCATATTAACAGTTTAATTAATTGACTTCATTAAAGCAATTCTTTTGATCACAGGGACTTTTAGACGTATGCAAATAGCAGATCATGTACCAAACCACGTATGTTCCTACCCGATGCCACTCTTATAAAATCTGCTTGTCTTATTGACATTTTCCAGCACTGACCTGGAGCGCGGCTTGTCTAAGATCAGAAGTTCCATCCATCGGATTGGATTAAACACCAGACAGAGAATATAGACATTGAAATATCATGTGAGTGCTAATGGTGTTGAAGTGCTACAGTAAAAAAAATAAATAAAAAAAAAATAATAATAATGTGACCCATCACTTCAAATCAGGCATTGAGTCACATTTTGAGTTATGTACTGTATATTTCAGATTCCTGGTTCAACTTCATTTTAATATAAGTTTATTACTGCATAATATCCGGTTCCTGAGATATGGCCAGGGCGATTTTATTTTAATTTTTTACAAATCAAGAAAATTCGAATCAAAGAGTCGAAATTCTATTTTGGAATATTTATACAAAGACGCCATGACATAATGAAAAAAAAAGGGAACCCTCTGCCTCATTTTGACACCAGGATAGTCGTAAAAATAGTTTCACCAGCAGTGCGTTTTTACAGCAGGTGGGGGGGGGAATGCATGTTTTTCTATGACAACTAGCTTGAATAGTGTTCATTAAAGTACTTCAAAACAATGTTTAGGATGAATCCTTATTAAATTTGGTTGAAGGATCAGAAAGATAAGGTTACATTTTTATTATTTTTTTTATTTGCTGAAATTGAAGATTTCAAAATCTACTGCACTCTGCTGGCTTTAACATGAGCCTCACCTGTGTGACTTAATACCTGACTTGATGCGACGGGTCACGAATTTTCATCCTTGAATCTTGATATAGCGATTGTAACAAATTTCCAAAACAAAAGCCTAACGTTTCATATTACGTATCACGTGTCATGTATTTTTGTTTCATTAACAGACAAGTATTGATAATTAGAGAGCCTTTTCAGCCTGTCCAGGGTGCGAGACCCCACTGCTAGAGCAGGGTTTATTCAGATAGGGGTGGAATCGAGGGGCGGATTTAGAGCTGGCTCGTCCAATCAGACGCTCAGGTTGGCAGGTTGAGGGTCGCACTCTCGGCCTGGGGGCTGGACATGCGGATCTGCGAGCTGCTCTTGCTCAGGATGGAGAGCTGCGTCCCCCCGTTCACGCCACTGCTCGCTAGCGAAGGGTGGCGCTGCTGCTTCAGGTCCACAGCAAAGTACCTGTTCACCGTCCAGCTGCGCCATTTCCTCTTGATCTCCGACTGCACCTTCAGGCAGAAACTTGAAAAGGTCATTTTTTTAATGGACTCAGCTGCAAGGGGGTAACGCGCTCTCCCACCTGCCCGAACATGACATCATGACAACTCTCCTAATCAATCACCCACATAAGAGGATGATGCTGAGTTCATTTTAACCTCAGGTCTTAAAGGAAAAGTCCTCCCTGAAAAAAGACGTTTTTTAATATCTGTCATGTGTTTAGCGGAGGATTTGCTCTGGTTGGTGCTGGGTATTTCCATTATTCCATGCTGATGTCACAGTTGGATGCTTAGTGGTTGGACAGTTATATCAAAGACTTGACTAGTAAGGCTAGTTTGTGGTCTATAAGACGACAAGCGCGATAGCGCTGGCGCCGATGTTATCATAAAAGCAGGGTACACCCTGCACAGGGTGCCAATCCATCGCAGGGCACACATACATTCACACACACACTCACCCACTACGGGCAATTTGGGAACGCCAATTAGCCTAACCTGCATATCTTTGGACTGTGGGAGGAAACCGGAGTA
>JAOTQY010000020.1:2943342-2958446 GCA_026413445.1 Dolichallabes microphthalmus | reverse complement strand
GATCTGAATGAGTGACCACTGTGTATATATATATATATATATATATATGTATACACTGTATTGCCAAACGTATTCGCTCGTCTGCCTTCACACACACATGAACTTGAGTAACATCCAATTCTTAATCTATAGGGTTTAATATGATGTTGGCTCCGCCCCCTTTGCAGCTATAACAGCTTCAACTCTTCTGTGAAGGCTTTCCACAAGGTTCACGAGTGTGTTTATGGGAATTCCGTTGATAATAAATGGTGTTGTATACGAGAACTGTTGTATAAAAGCAAGATCACGCGTGAGGTCATGCTACATCACTCGATATCCCCCCATGATTTTATCACAGCCGGCACTGAAGCACTCCCTCTAGTGTGATATTTCTTGATTAACCCGTGACACTGCGAAGCCCTGATAAACTCTATTAGTCTAGTTTTCATGACCTGTGACACGTTAAATTGACTGATTTTACACTGTGAGGTTTTATTAATGGAAGATTGATTAGACACCAGGTTTGATCTCTGACCTGTGACACTGGGCATGGAGGCTCTGGTGGGAGTCGAGCACAGCGGGCTGTGGGACACCTGAGATGGACTTCCGAGCTCCTCCTGAGGGGGGCGCTCTGCCGTGCCGTGCCGTGTGTAACAGTCCTTACAGCAGCGCTCTCTGACGCCGCCCTGCGGGTTGTTCACTGTGTGGGCGCAGCAGTAATAACAAAAAGGCCGGCCGCACAGCCTGGGACAGACACACACACACACACACACACACACACACACACATGGAACAAAAGTAACTTATGTTACTTGTTACATGCTGGTTTACTTATGAGATTGTTTGCACTAATGTTTATGAGATTATTGTTTATGAGTTCTACAGCATGAGCACAAGTCCTACTGAACATCACACACTCCTGCCTTAATCACCACACGCTTACTGCTGACTGCTCAAGACTCATAAGCTTTAGGGAAAAAAGAAGGCAAAAAGAAACAGAGAGCGACCGATAAACAACAAGAAAGAAAGAAAAAAGAAGAGATAGGTAAAGAAAGAAATAAAGAAAGGAAAAAAGAAGAGATAATTAAAGAAATAAAGAAAGAAAGATAGAAAGAGACATGAAAAGAAAGAAAGAAAAAAAGAAAGAAAAGAAAAAAGAAGAGAGGTAAAGAAACAAAGAAAAAAGAAAGAGACAGGTAAAGAAACAAAGAAAGAAAGAAAGAAAGAAAAAAGAAAGAGACAGGTAAAGAAAGAAAGAAAGAAAGAAAGAAAGAAAGAGGTAAAGAAATAAAGAATGAAAGAGAGTGCATGGGACCAGTAAGAAAAAGAAAGAAAGAAAAAAAAGAGACAGAAACTGACAAAGAAGTCATAGATATAATGAAAAGGTTAAACAGAGAAAAAAAGGGGAAAAAAACAAAACAATGTAATTAATAAAGAAAAAGGATCAAACTGACAATATAAGAGTCACTGGGGGGGTTTTTGGAGAAAGAGACCCGCCCCCCGGGGGTGGTGGTGGTGGTGGCGGTGTTGTGAGTGTGGAATGTGAGACACAGTGATCTTACTTGCAGTTGTGTCGGCGCAGCCACCAGCTGAACTGTGCGTGACACTCGGCACAGTAAGGAAGCTCTCGGTCCGACTGCTCCTCGGCTCTCAGCTTCTGCTCAAACTCCAGAGCGTCGGATTTCTGCCACAGGGCATCTTTCTCCCTGCAGGGGGCGCCAAACAACTGCACATCAACACATCTCCATGCTGGCTGACACACTGACATCAGGCAAAACTGATAAAAACTCTATTATTATTATTTATTAATAATGTTGTTTTTGATACATTGCAGGAAGACATGAGTACCGAATGAGCTCAATAAGTCTCTCCTCCAGGTTTCTCTTGGTGCGATAAAGATCGTCTATTTCTGCAGACGACTTCAAATCGCTCGTCTCCTTCTCAAGGAGCGCCCTGCGCATGTTCTCACTCAGGCCCTGACAGGCTTTCTGGCTGAGAGCGAGTTCCTCCTGAGCCCTGACACACACGCATACATACATACACACACACACACACACACACACACACACACATACACACATGTCCAGTGCTGAGCAGAGAAAGTCCCAGGCACTGAGAGAGTGTACAGTATGTGCGTACGTGTTAATGTGTGAATTGACTCACTTCGCCAAGTCGATTTGTATTTGTTTCAGCTGTTCCTCTTTCTGCTGGAGCAACATGTCAGATTTTGCAACGTAGGCATTTTTCTCCTCAAGCGCATCACTGTGGCTGCTGTTGTTCACCTTAACACACAAAACACACACTTCAATAACTAAAGAAAGAAAGAAAGAACGAAAGAAGAGACAGGTAAAGAAAGAAAGAAAGAAAGAACGAAAGAAGAGACAGGTAAAGAAAGAAAGAAAGAAAGAAAGAAGAGACAGGTAAAGAAAGAAAGAAAGAAAAGAAAAAAAGAAGAGACAGGTAAAGAAAGAAAGAAGAGACAGGTAAAGAACAAAAGAAGGAAGAAGAGATGGGTAAAGAAAGAAAGAAAGAGTGAAGAGACAGGTAAAGAACAAAAGAAGGAAGAAGAAATGGGTAAAGAAAGAAAGAAAGAAAGAAAAGAAAAAAAGAAGAGACAGGTAAAGAAAGAAAGAAGAGACAGGTAAAGAACAAAAGAAGGAAGAAGAGATGGGTAAAGAAAGAAAGAGTGAAGAGACAGGTAAAGAACAAAAGAAGGAAGAAGAAATGGGTAAAGAAAGAAAGAAAGAAGAAACGAAAGACAACGTTTTTTGGGGGGATTTTTATGAAAAGTCATGAACGTTAAATGATTAAAAGATGAATCATGTGACACGTAATATAAGTATCTTTTTGAACAGAGAAAGAAACAGAAGAAAGAAAGAAAAGAAAGGCTACAAATGTAAAAAAGTAAGAAAGTAAATTATGATAAGACTTTGAAAATGATAGATGTAAAAAAAGTGATAACAGAAAGAACGAAAAAATAAAACCATAAAATGAGAGAAAGAAAGAAAGAAAGAAAGAAAGAAAGACAAACAGGAAAAGAAAGAAAGACAGATTGAAAGATAGAACAAAACTAAGAAAGAAAGAAAAAAGGCTACAAAAGTAAAAAAGTAAATTATGATAAGACTTTGAAAATGACAGACATAAAAAAAGGCATATAAAAAATTATAATAGAAAGAAAGAAAAAAATAAAACCATAAAATGAGAGAGAGAGAAAGAAAGACAGACAGAAAAAGAAAGAAAGAGAGATGGAAAGAAAGAACAAAACTAAGAAAGAAAGAAAATCTGTACTCAATCTGTTCTAACAATAAGTAATAATAAATCAGAATAAACCGTTACCTAACATTGTTAATTGGCGCACCTCATTATTATCAATGTTAACGATGTTTAATTAACCAAGGAGGCCGAAAACATGTTCACAATTCAAATGCATTTAAATGTGCAGTAACACAGTGAGATTCATTAGAAATTGATTTCTTTGAGTGTTCTTGCCGTGTGGTTATACTGCCCCCTGCCTTCGCATATCAAAAGCACAACGTTAAACAATGTCAGATGTGTTTGCTCGGGGCAACATTCCTGGAGCGAACCCACCTCGAGCTCTGTAAGTCTGGTCTCCAGAAGGGACACTTTTTCCCGCTCTGCTTCCATCTGAGACCTCGTGTCCAGCAGCTCCTCGTTTAAAACCTGCAAACATGGAACACATGTTCGGTCTGTGCATTTGTTTTTAGACAATTGCATTTTGCAGAGGAGAGATTGTACAAGATAACAACCTTCATCTGGTTTTGGTGGTTTGTGGTTGCTTCGTTCAGCTGAACCCGAAGAGCGCTGAGATCTCTCTGGTGGCTTTTTCGCAAGATCCTGGCCTCTTCCTGCGCCCCCTCAAGCCTCTGCTGGAGATCTTTCTTGCCTTGCATGACACCCCCTGCTTGTCTCAGCTCCTCTTGGAGGCGCGCATTGTCTTTTCTCAGGGTCTCCACAGAGTCGTTGAGAGTCTGTATGTTATTTAGTGCCCCCAGCATCTCCTGCATCTTGGCTGAGAGTTGCTCACAGAGCAACCTGGCCTCTTCGTTCTGCCCGGTCAGCATACACACCTGGACGCCCAGTTCTGCGGTCTCGGTGTTGGCCCTGTGAAGGGCTTCCCTAGCGTCTTCGTTCTCCACGACGAGGGCATTGTTCTGTCTCTTCAGCACATCAAGCTCCTCCCTCATGGAGTCCAGCTCAGTCTGTAGGTTGGCTCGAGCCTGGGTGTCAATATCCAACTTCTTCTCCAGAGCCTCCTCCTTCTCCCTACAATTCAGGAGCTCCTGTATGTGTTGGCGGTTCAGGTCCTCCACCTGGGACTTCAGCTGCACAGTCTGAGCACAAAGTTCTGCCCTGGATACCTCAGTCACCTCCTGCAAAGCTTGGATCTTCATCCTCTCTTCTAAGGCCACTTGGAGCCGGGTTCGAAGATCTACAACCTCCTCCTGGAGCCTGGAGACTTCCTTCATGTTTAGGTCTAGCTGGGCTTCAGCTAGAGCTAGTCTGGAAGCAATTTCAGTGTGTTGGGTTAGGTGGAGATCTTTGATGTGAGCTGTCTGCTTAATTAGCTCTTCAGTTTGGCCATCCATTAATTCATGGTCAGCTAATGTCTTGTTCTCCTGGGAGCTTGGTCCATTGGTGGCTTTGATATGCTCCTCGGAAGCTCTTAGAGAGGTCAGTTCTTTCTCCAGAGCAGCTTTGGTCTGCGTCAGCTCCTTGTTGCTTTCCTCGCTCCTCTTTACTGTACTAACCAACTTTGCATTGATCTCCATTAAGTTGACACACTGGGTCTTGTACTCCTCCAGCTTCTTGCTTTGGCTTTCCAGGCTCTGGTTTTCTAACTGCTGGAGCTTCTGAGTGCTGATCGAAAGCTTGATATCCTTCGCTTTCAACTGCTCTTGCAGAGACACGATCTCATTATCTAGTGCTTCCTTTAGGCTGCTGTTTTTTTGCTGGAGCTCCTCACACTCAATCTGTGCTTTTCTCTTCACTTCCTCTAGCTGGTGAACTTTTTCCTGTAGTGCGGTTTGCACGTCCTGCAGCTGGGTATACAAATCCTTTGCTTCCTGTTGCTTCAAAGTCAATGCCTCATTGAGGCGACTAACAGTCGCTTGGAGCTCATCAGCCTGCTGGACTGAAATGGTTCTTTCTTCACCAGATGCACGGAGCCTGGAAAGCGCCTCTTCAGTTTCTTTCAACTTTTCTCCCTGAGCCTTGAGTTCTTGAGCCAATCTTTTAGCCTGCTTTGCCCAATCTTTGGTTTCACTCCCAGCCTCTAGCTTCTCCACTTCAGTCTCGTGATTAGGTGACTGCTTTGTTGCTTTGCCTACGCTCTCAGCAGCAAGTAGCTTCACATGGAGATCCGCAACCTCCCGCTTTAACTCCGCTGCTTCATCAGTCAGCAGATGAACTTGATCTTGGAGTCGCTGCTTCAGTAAGTCTGATTGGTCGAGTTCAATGCGCAGGTCATCTACAGCACTACAAGAAAGTTCTCCTAGTTCCCCAAGGTCGGCTTGAAAACTGCTACCCAACTCTGGGCCTGGGAGGAATTCGTGCACTTGCTGCAAAAAAAATCAAGATGGCAGGGACTCAGGACACACTTGATTTTACTAGTAGAAGTCCGTCTTGTGAGGAATACACTGCTTACGTTTGAAAGTAACAGTCCTAAACTAGCAAAGCTGATCAAGTGAATGTTCAACCAGGTAGCTAAAAGGGCACTTACTGACTATATAAATAAATATTTGCCAGTTATTATACACTGTATATGGTACAGTATCAACACGGAATGAGTAGAGACCTGAGAGTAGTTGCTGACAAGGCTGTTGACACTGGAGCAGCGGCTGGGCGGTCTCCACATGTTGGCACCTGTCACTCCTGACCCCATAGTTCTCCTACAAGTACCAAAGTGTTACGCCATTACTAAAATAACAGTCTTTTCATCGTAACAGTCTGAGAATTCATTTTAGTCTTTCTTATCAAATATGATGGGACTTATTTATCGGTGGTACTTATGCACAGATATTTGATGAGAGCGTTTGCTTAAATTGCTGCTTTGGTTGCCTTGGCTCAAGACCAGCTGATTTGGATCTGAACTAGGAATAATTTGAATTAGGTATGAACACCATTTCTGATTAAGTTTAAATGCTCTTAAAAAGCCAACACATTTGTGGTTACTCTCAGATTCTAAAAATGATTTCTTGGAATGATTTCTTGTCACTTGACAATTCCAGTGCATTTTAAGGATAATACAGATTTGTTTTTTTTTCCATGTTGTAAGCTGCACTGCCAAAAACAATGCTAATACAGTATATTGTCCATTAACTGGGAATCACACTTTGCAAGTGGCAAACAAGATGCACATATGATATAATCTCCGTATGTCGTATTCTCGGTTACAGAATTCACAAAATTATTTGGGGAAAAAGTGAATAATACACTTGTACCAAGTGCATTGTGCTTTCCTAACATTCATTCATTCATTTTCTGTACCGCTTTATCCTTATATATAGGGTCGCGGGGGCCTGGAGCCTATCCCAGGAAACTTGGGGCACAAGGCGGGGTGCTTTCCTAACATCTACAATTAAATTGCAATCGTGCCACAATATACAGTATAGGTCGCACCGTGCACAAGTCTTAGGCACATGCAAATAAATTCTGTTGCAAGAATGTCTTTAAAAACTTTCAGGACCCTTTAGTTTCAGTTTTATAATCAAATTAGCTGTAAGTTTTGCCTCGTGCCTCTTTTTGCCAGGCAAATCCAGTAGCTTCAATTTAGTTTCTTTGACTGAAAAGTGCTCGATTACAGAATATATGCTGCTTTCTTTTTTGGTATACAAATCCTTTTTTGTTGAAATACTGATGTGTGAAAATCGAAAATGATATAATGGCAAGCAAAGATGATCAAGATGATTGGGCCCAAACACGTGTCATGGCTGCTAGGGTGCACTAGTAAGACAGTGGGCACAGTGGGCACATGCCTTTATACCGTTATGACATCATTTTAGAATAGGGGGAATTTTACGTCGAGATCTTCAAAAAGCCCCGAATGCTGGAAAAAAAAAAAAAGCATCACACTATGATGACACTCACTCATTATGATATACTGTATACTGTACAGTATGTTATTATCCACTTGTCAGCATAAGTTTAAGGCATAGTGCGTGGGTAAAAAAAAAAAAAAAGGGTATAGGAAAGTTTCTGTTAAAAACCATAGGGTGCCTAAGACTTTTGCACAGTACTTGCAATTCACATAGTTTTCGTGGTTTTTTTTTTTACATGACAAAATCAGAAACTTTCCAGTGGAGGATTATGAAAACTCGTGTGTTCATGACGGGGAACAAACGACTGGTATTTCTGAAGCTTCATTACTCCATTGTGTCTATGACATAAGATTAACCCTATTATTATAATTATTATAACTACACTTCTACTGATTTCATTGTGCATGCGGCGAGATACTTGGTGAGAGCAACAGGAAATTCATGAACAGTTATTTGCTACTCGATTACCACAGGAGGAAGTACTAAGAATCAGGAAAGAACTAGGCCTTGGTGAGGTGAAACAAACAGGAAATAGCAGCGTGAAAACTGATGTGACAGGTTTTAGCAGGTTTAAATGCAGAGCGAGGGTCTAGCCAAACCGGATCCTTAGATTAACCTCACGGGTACTTGATGTCGACTGAAAAGGGGGGCTGACGGAAATAAAAGAATTGTAAAACAGAGGTGCGATGTTAACTGCGGAATCAACAACAGAGGTGTTTATCGAATTTGTAAAGGTCTAGACATGTTCAAAATCCAGAGAAACTAACATAACTGAATGGGGGGTTACCAATAAGCCGCCTTCTGGAAATGATTTACATGAAAAAAGCATGCAAGTGGATACAACATCACAAGGTTTATTGGGTTTTGTTACTGTATTTTTTTTTTTTTTTTATTGAAATATTCAGCTTAGCGTCCTGAAATTATATATAGTTTGAAGCTCTCTCGGCATATCAACCCTCCTCTCTCATCTACAGCAACCATCATGGGTGTCTAGGTGTAAGAGTGCGGCTAGACAGGAGACCCGTCTGGTTGGTGAGATATGAAGAGGATAACTGGCAAACTGGCAAACTGGCAAGCTGTGATCCGGATTTTCTTCCTCCCGAATACCCTCTAAATATATATATTTTTTTATAAAATCACAGTTTGCCAGTTTTTCTCGCCCTACATCTTATTGCTGCAAACTTCCTGCTCAACCTGGCGAACGTGGGCCACTCGGAGTCGAGATCATATCCTCTGGATGCCACGTCAAACTGGATCTCGTTCAGCTCGTACAGGTGATTGATGATGTCCACGTTGAGGTGGGACTTCAGGAAAGGACTGCGTGCGTAGTACCAGTCACTGCATGGAAAGAAAGAAAGAAAGAAAGAAACAAACAAACAAACAAATAAATACAGAGTCGCTGGATGATGATAACAAAACAAAAATGCAAATGTAGAACAAATGTAAAATTCGAAGTTAAAGAAGGCACATTGATTTCAAGAGAGGAAGAGAAATTTCTTCTAAAATGTCAGACAGAAGTAAAACCGAGGCAGAATAAAGACAAAAAAAAGGGCTGGGTTGAACTGTAGCTTCTGTACAGAGTTTAGCGACGTAAGCTTACATGATGGTGTTTAATTAATAATAAAACTCGCCTATAATTTTAGATTCAAAACGTATTAAAAAAAAAAGTTCCTGTACCCCTGTGCAAAAATTGTCATTATTATTATTATTATTATTATTATTATTATTACTGAACACACACCTTAACCATTTTAAAATGTAATTCAGGTAAAATAATCATTTTGGCCATATCTGCTAATATTAAGTGTGTAATGATAAGCCACAGTTTATTGGTTCGAAGCGTTACCATGAAATGCTTTACTTCCTTTTATCTGTGTGTTTGTTTTTCCACTGTACCTCACCGATGGGACACGTTTCCTCAATCTTGGTCTCTGTTATGTCATTTTAACTTTCAGTTCAGTTCAGTGGCCCTACACACGTAATAAAATGGGGTTCTGGTTTAAAATACACTGCCTTACACATAAACAAGGCCGTGGCGTACAGCAAGTGTTCCCACGCTGCAGTGGCCGAGCGCGGGCGAGAACGGATGAGAGAGAGCGTGCACCGATTCTGCGGACGTTAAACCATGTGATTTCTTGCCTTTCTAAAAAAAAAAAAAAAACATAAGTCTGGTGTATGATATATTAGATCACATTATTATGTCACCCTTAGGACATATTATTTTTTCGGTATTACTGTGTAGAAGCATTTAGAAACAACTATGTGTAGGCAGGAAAACAGAACCCTGCATACAGTAACACTACATTACAAAACAGTGTGTACTAGAGGGAATACAACACTAGTTAATTTAATAACTGCTTCATTATAATATAATTCACAAATTTTGCGTGTGTGTGCATGTACTGTACATATGCAGATATTTAAAGTACTGTGCAAAAGTATTGAGCCCCCACACTTACCGCTACAGGCTGCAAAGTGCCTAAAGATAACAGTTTCTCGAACAGCCTCGGGACCGACCTCACCTCATTTCCCCTCTCGTCTGTTCCAACCACTCAGCATTCAGAATCACCAGTGTACTAATCACCAGTCTGATCATCTGGCATCGTCTGCATACTGGATCATGCTTTTATTTTTTTATACTTAAATGATTTATAGGTCACTGTGTAACAAAAAACATTCCTCTGAGGTACAGGAACGGGACTGAAAATGAGGCCTGGAGAACTAGTCCTTAAGATTACACTAAGATATACAAGACTCTTTGGAAAAATATGAAGAAATGAAGGGGATCAATACTTTTGCACAGTACTATATATATCATATTTGTCTCTAAATTGACTCCAATTATATCCTGTATGTACAGTCGGCACCCGAAATCTGCAGAGGTTACGTTCCAAGAGCACCTGCTTTGTGAAAAGTGTATTTTTAAAAAAAAAACGCAAATTTTGGTTGTGGTAAAAAAAAAATATTTCAAAAAAGCCTAATAAATGCGTATTTTATAGTTTAAACCCCAAATATGCTCCCATTAAATTTTAATTTCAAACTTCAAGCTCAATACCCTAAAAATACCCTAAAAAGACAACAACAAAAAATTTAAGAATGTAAAGTACAAAAAAATTTATACAGTATTATATTTTATATGGAAATTTATCTGAATTCACGGTAATACTTATGTTACAAAACTAGTAAATGATATTTTTCTTAATAGTTTAGTGTTAAAACGCATGAAAAGTTATATATTGCCATAAAAACAAAAAAACTTTTAAAAAATGCGAAGAATATTTGCGGTTTCAGCGAACTTGCAAGGGTTTCCGCAAACAATTAGTGGTTCAGGTCGTAATATTCCGCAAACGACTGAGTCTGTGAACTCCGGTCTGCGACATTGCGGGGATCGACTGTATGCTGTAGTCAATTATCCATTAATTTGGTTAAATTTAGGAAAATTCCACTTTTAGTTTTTGTGTATGATGGGGAAACAAACATCAAAAAAGAAAAGTGATTCTTTTGCCATTTAAACAAAACACAATAGAATCACCTTCCACCTTTAATAAGAACTCCAGCTATGATGAGTAATCAATAATCAATAAATTGGCATTAAAAGATGACCGATTAAAAGGTTTGTTTTGCTTATACTGTAGTGTTAATCTTGACACCCCGTCCAGAGTGTACCCCGCCTCCTTCCCCAAGTCTCCTGGGAGGCGCTCCAGGGCCCCAGCGACCCTATGGACAGGATAAAGCGGTACTGAAGAAGAGACATTAACCTTGACAGGTGACACTAGTTTAACTTGTCGGAAACACTAGCCAGGTTTCTTACACACTCGAAAAGTTTGCGATTTGTTTCCTGTAAACTGGATTTTCTCGGTTACTCGTGCTCCACTTTCTCTTCCGCCGTCAGAGAGCTCTGGCACAAATCGAATCGCTGTCGTTTCTAAAACACATGTGCAGGCATGAAGAGGCGGGGCTAGTACACTGTTACAGACGGGTCTGCGTGTTCGTGTGTGAAAGACGATGTGCGGATCAATGCTTCGAATCCTACTTCACGACGAAGCCATTTTAAATAATAAACAACTAAACAAACATGTGACTCTGGTTATCATTATTTATGCATGATTATTCGGTTACTATGCGTAAAGATTAATGTGCAACGATAAAATTGGCAAATTTTAGCTAAATTGTATTTATTATTAAAAAATAATAATACAAAAAATAGTTAAAAAAAAAAATCTACAAAGAAAATATGAATGTAATTTACGAGCGTGATTTAATGGACGGTTCTTTAAACGCAATAATGAGTAACTGCTGCGGAGGATATCGAGTTCTGGTGATTCAACATCATGAGGTGTCACATGACATTTATTATTACTCATTCTCATTAGTAATGACAGTGTACTACACCGATAAGTACATAACATAGTGTTTAGTGCATGATTTGAGACACAGCCACAAGTGACGCGTTGATCCGGTATCCAACCCGGATATTTTTACCGTCCTTACCTTCATGTGACAAAAATACCGTCACATGTTTTCTAGCAAGGCGTCCTGTGCTCTACTTCCTGATAAACATGTTCTGATAGTGAGCACTTGCACTTCCTGATTTTCCTACCATGTGACTCTCTGGTTCATCAGACATTGCTGAAGAGTGTCGGCCAGTCGCTGGTGCACCAGGCAGTACCGGATAAAGGCTCGGCCTTTTCCCAGAGACGTCTTCAGCTGCGGCACATGAAAACATAAGACGTATCAATACGAGGCTTTTTAAATCAGAAATCTTGCTTAATGCCGCACAAACCCAAACTGAAACAGTAATTTCCATAAAATGCCAGGTTTTGCCCTGAGCTGTGTGTCACCTCACAGCACGGCAGATGGCAAAGACTGTGCGGAGCGGACAGCAGATGTCATGTCACAGCTGACGAACGACACACGCTTCTACTGGGATTTTAAATTCTTTAAATGGTATTCAAAGGTGACTTGTTACAATTTGTATCTCAAATAAATTCATTCAAAAAAATTCAAATTTAAAAAAAAAAAAAAATCTGCTTAAACTTTTAACAGGAACAAACTCACGAAGGACTTTCAGATACAGTGTACTGCCAAAAATATTCGCTTGCCTGCATTCACATGCATATGAACTTCCAAGTCTTAATCCAGTATTGAGTTTTAAGGGTTAATCTTGCTGGGTTTTTAAAGAAGAGCTCGTTGTTCCTCTGCAGAGGATGGTGTTCGGTGGAGGAAGAGATTCTAAAGGCCTAGTTTTAACAAACTGCTCGCACTTTCCTTATAGAAGTTATACACACCGATTAAAAAAATTTGTTTAGTTTTTTTATTCAATCACTTTAAGAAATATTCCACATCTACATAATTAAAAAAAATATTATAATCACCTCTGAGATAGATTTGACGAAGCGGATGCCGTCGTTAGCCCCTTTGTTCTTGGCCAAGCAATCACAGAAATAGTCCCAGTAGTCTTTCCTACTGCGCAGAAAAGTGGCTTTCTCCTTCTGGTCAAACTGGGAAAGAAAAAATTCTTTCATATAGATTTAATATGGAGGTTTAATAGAGATCACTGGCAATATGTATGAATGAAACGTACCTGCAGTAGGTACTCCAGTTTGGACGAGAATTTATGGAGATTAGGGCTGTCGTCTGTGATGGGTTCTCCACTCTCCACATGCTCCCTGGTCAACTCAGCGACTGCGTCTGCACGGGAAAATGATCCGAGATGCATCGTCCGGTGCGAAATGAGTTGTAAAGTAAAGGTAAGGTTAGTGTGTGCACGAAGGCACGACACGTCACTATGGCGGTCTCATCATACATAACGTCTGTGTGAGTGTGAATTCTGATACCATGCAGATCTCTGATTATCCTTTGGAGCTGATTTTCACCAACTGTCACAGATGCCATGGTGAAGCAGCAGGAAAGCAAAGGCAGATCAGAGGTTCATCATGAAACGTGATCGATCAGGGCAACCTAGGATAAAAGGAAAAACGGATTTTAAAAAATCAGGGAAAATGTACTTACTGTATGTATACTTTAATGAAAATCAATAAGATAAAATATCTTATTAAAATAAAATGGGCAAGTGTAAGGACCAGATTGTGATGACTGGGTTTCCAAGGAAACCTGGGAAATCTGTGACACGATCAAAGCTTTTTGATGGAAGTGTTGAGCGAAGGCTGGCCAGTATAATCCGATCCAACAGAGGAGCTCCGTTGGCTCAAATTCCTAAAGAGGTGAATGCTGGTTTTGACAGAAAGGTGTCAGAACACACAGTTTGTAAAAGCAGACCAGTCAGGGTGCCTGGGGGAAGAGACGGCACCAGGATGAAACTAATCAGCAACTTGTGCTTGATGATGGTTCAAGAACAATCCACAACATTGCTGCCATTGTTGGTGTGTCAATGTCATACGGAACAGTCCAGACAATCATAACATGAGCCATGGTGCTGCTGAGTTCGTCCCCAGGCTGCTGACCCAGGATCAGAAGGAACATCGCGCCAAAATCGGCCAAGAACTCCGTCAGCGTGTCACGGATGACCCGTCCTTTATGTCGAGGATCATGGCCGCTGACGAAACTTGGATGTGTGGGTACGACCCTGAGACAAACCAACAGTCTTCACAGTGGAAGAGCCCATCATCTCCATAACCGGAAAAAGGCGGGGCAGATCCGCAAAGTGCACGTACGTCATTTTTTGTTCGAAATTCGCAGAGAATTCATCAAACAATAGCAAATTATACTGCCAGTTTTTAAGGCGGAGGACGTACGGCGAAAAAACAGACCTGGTAAACAGAGCTAACCCCCTCGCACATTATTATTATTATTATTATAGGAAAAAATTAACTATAACCAAAGCTTAAACACTGGTACAACCCATTGTAGGGGTGTTCAAAAAGTAAGATTTTTTTTTATATTTCGTAGCTTATTATTTTATATATAATGATTGTTCACGTATTCAAAACATACAAACCTGTAGTAGTTTATTTGTTAAACATTTAACTTTGGCAGGTCAAACCACCAGGATCCCCCCAGTCTAATAGTCATATTATTATTTAATCAAAAATTTACTTTTATAAATTATATTTTTGATACAATGTATTATGAAAGGTGTCAAATGATCAGGTATTTATTTAATAAATAAACCGACCGGAAGTACTATTAGACAAACTGTTATGTACAGAATTATGTGATATTATTGAGCCAATAAAGTTTAAAAGGAAAGAGTTACGTCATAGGCTCGCGCTTCTGTAAACACACAGTGGTGATTGGGAACGTTAAGGACATTTTACAAACCTTTTACATTCGTTTGATTTCATTACGACGTCATATTGAGGAATGACAACACCTACCTGAGAAAAATTAATCTTTAAAAAATAAAAATAAAAAAAAGGAAAGAAAGCAACTCTTTAGCTTTAATCAAGCGCCGCACCTGCTCTTTTCTTCCTCAACTAACAGTTTAAACATCTTCACTTTACTCACACTAAACATATACACGTCTTTAATTCATTCGAGAAATTAATCGATAAAAGACATTTACATTTAATATGTATAAAGAGTATAAACATACTGTAGTCCCGAAAGGAAAGATGATCCTCCATATCGATTTATTTACAGGACAGGACAAGTGTAACTATCACGCATTGGGTGGGACGAAGGGATGATCGGCGGCGCGTTCGACCAATCAGAGGCAAGAAAGAGCGAACCGCGTCTAGCATGTTGAGTTGCGCCGTATGGCCGAGGTAAATAAGGTCATGTGACTGGAGGCTGAAACCAGGCAGAAGTGTTTCGAAGAGTTTGATGAACCAAACAGTTTATTAGTAAAATATGTTCTAGATAATGAAAATTACTCAGGTTTACCTCATATTATCCTAATATTTTCGAGTATCTTTGTATTTTACCGAGTTAAAATAGTTTATACACAAGTTTAGTTTCATTATGCAAATTACAGTTGAATTCTAACCAGGAGCAAAGTATTGTATAAAATAAAAATCAGTAGTATAAAATGGAGTTTGCATGTTCTCCCCGTGCTTGGTGGGTTTCCTCCGGGTACTCCAGTTTCCTCCCGCAGTCCAAAGATAT
>JAOTQY010000020.1:2894229-2906820 GCA_026413445.1 Dolichallabes microphthalmus | reverse complement strand
CAAGCACGGGGAGAACATGCAAACTCCATGCACACAGAGACGGGAATCGAGCCTGGCCGGGAATCGAACCCGGACCCAAGGCGACAGTGCTAACCACTACACCACCGTGCCGCAAGAAATTCAATTAAAAGTCTTCGTTTGACTTGAGCGGCCCTTGTATAATACTAAGTAAATATGAAGTGGTTATACCAGAATATACACATATGTGGTGAGCCAGTGGTGTAATGGATAACTGATAAGAATACAGATTAGTATATTCTAAGTTCCATTCCTGGATTGCTTTGAAGTAGTGGTTGCTCAGTGGGATAATTATCTGGGTTGCTGATCAGAAGGTCCACCAAGCTCCCACCTTTGGGGCCTTCAGCAAGGCCCCTAACCCTGTCTGCTCCAAAGGTGCTATATAAAGGCTGATTCTGTGTTCTGGGCTTTGCTTCATAACAAGCTGAGATATGCCGAGAATAGAATAGCATATGCTGTAATGTAAATGCTTCGTCTTCTATATTATATGTGTATATACTATAATTGCTAAACGACTTGATTGCTGGTATAGGAAATCATTCAGTAGATTTCATCTAAATGCAAAGTGGAAGCACAGTTATCATTTGGAAATGTGTTATTTTCTTATAACAGCATAGCATCCTGTAAGGGTTTAATTCACTTCAATCTCAGCTGTCTGCAAAACATTTTATTCATTAATTCAAAATAAAAACATTTTTTTCATTTTCATTCAGAATCAAGAATTCAGCAGCTCTGTAGTGTAATTGAAGCTAAAGCACACTTTATTTTAACTTATATTACATAGTTTCCTTTTTGCACCACACACTCCTACGCTAAAGTGAGCCATATGCTCTCGTACACTTTCTGTTCATCTAATGAGCGAGACAGAGAGACAGTCCATGCTTAACCTATGAACCATAGGAAAGGACCTGTGTATGCCTGCCAACGCATCTCTCTAGGCTCTCTCCACACACACATACAAACACACACACACACACACACACACACACACACACACACACACACACACATACAAACACACACACCGAGAGAGAGAGAGAGAGAGAGAGAGAACCTCCTGTTAGGAGTGCAGCTGTCACACTGCCTCTGCAGTGCAGATCTGAAGAAGTGAGAGGGGAAGTGTGGTGTGAAAGGCCTCCAGGTTCTTCAGTCTTCAGTCATGACTCCAGGGACACACCTGCTGAACACACACACATGCACAACCTGAGCAGACAGGGCACACCTAGTAGGTCTTCACATCCTGTTCAAATGCATGGCACTGTGCCCAGAGTAGAAGATTAGACAACACTGACTCATTCTTGAACTCCTTTACATCTCACAAGCACCACACGCCTGGACTGTCCTTATGAGCCGCTCATTAAAACTTGAAAGTTGAACTTTTAGTACACTCGACTGATCTGACACAAGGTGCTAAGAGGTGAAGTCCAGTCTGCACATTGTGGTGTGTTTTTCTACCCTAACGCAAGCGTTTTGTGAGGTTACAACGACTTACAGCACTAAAGCATCACAATGTGTCAAGCAGGGCAACTTGGACTAATATAATACATTGAATTGTTTGACTTAAAGTTATGAGAAATGTATAATTAAGAAACCGAAAACAGTATTTTAGACAAATACTATCTACATACAGTAGCAGAGTGTAAAAGTGAATTTTTATAAATAAAATATTATTTTGTCATCCATCCGTATACACTGAAATTTACATGGCACATTCTTCAAGAATGGAAGATTTGTTTTTATTGTTTGTACGTGCTCATATGTTTGATTTGTCACTTTTTTCTTTCTATATAGTTCTCATGTGATTTGGATGTGATGTCACTGTTCACACCATGCAGTGCTAAAGAAAAATAAAAGAGTGTACACCTGGTGTGGTTTGTTGTAATGATGAAGGCATGTGATTTCTTATGTTTTTCTTATTCCTTGATAACGGTTAGGTTTGTCTCTATAATATGTGTTGATGCACAGGTTACAGAACTGAATATCTGTAAACACTATATATTTCAATAAAATAAATACATACTATATAGTGTTTATTTATTTAATTTGCGGTATTTACATGATTCGGGAAATTTTAAAAGATTTCTTGGAAATTAATATGAATTGGGTCGTAAGAAAATGTACAACTGGAAGCCCCGCCCCTTTCTATAATCTTCACTTCGATTCATAAGTTTTATTATGTAACAACTAGTGAGGATTTTTTCCCCTCGGAAAAAAGTCGAAAAAAGTCCCGACATTAAAATATATATTTTTATGTAATTTTGTTTGATTCTTTTTGTTGCGATTATTATTATTATTATTATTATTATTATTACTATTATTATTATTATTACCAAATTTAGTAACCTGTAAACGTGTGTTGAATTCCATAAGGATGTTTAGATTTTTTTTTTAATGCTCAAGTTAGGAAGTAACGTTTCTTGAATGAAGAACGTTTATTGTGAACAATATTGCTGTCATATTTTAGAAATGCCGGTAAATAAATATGTTCTCTAAATTTCCCAAAGATGACACCCTAAAACAATTATATTTCCCAAAGAATTGATGGTCTGGAAAAGTCTGGACAATTGTAATATACTGAATTGTTTAGAGATGAAAAATATGATCTGTTTTGGTGCATTCATCTCGGTTTAACTGGAATAAAATATAATAATAATAATAAGAAAATATAAATAATATGTTAAATAGCAGAAAAGGTTTGGTTGTGGCTGGAAATTAACCACTGAACTGAAGTTTATTATTATTTTTTTAAATCTTGCGCAATAATTACGTTGTTGTTATAATAATAATAATAATAATAATAATAATAATAATAACTTCAGTTGAAATGTAACATACGTGGTACTATGTTCAAATTAAACATACAATAAGCATAATAATAACAATAATCCTTTATATAATCGTATATAAATGTATTTATATTAATCTCATGTAGTCTTATATAAAGTGGGACATTAAAGAGGAAAAAAATACATTTGAAGGAATGTTTGCGATCAGATCATAAAAATTTCGCAAATCTACGAAATACCAAAGCTTTATAAGGTCGTTACAATTTAAATTCGAAATAAAAAGTTTTTAACATTTACTCTGCACATGTGTCAGATCTGTCAGAAAATTCGTGTTGAAACATTTATGCGGCTTTTGATTATTTGAACAACAACAACAACAACAACAACAACAACAAAAAACAACAATTAATACATCCAGTAGATCTTGATCAGTGATATCGCCATACAGTACAGATTTATTCTGATGCTTATTTTTTAATACAACACGTATTTTTTTTTCTTCATGAATGTTTTACATGATGAAGCATAATTCCTGTACTCGGATGATCAGATCTGACAGAATAATATCCACAGACCGCATGAAGCATATTCATCGGCGTGCAGAAGTGTGTGTGTGCTTCTAGTTTTAAGATTTCAACTGCTCACCTACAATACACACACAGTTAACACAGTGAATACACACATTGCGTTTCTGAAATAATAATTCAATTAGAAATACGCGCAGTTGCATAGTTCCCTTTTTTAAATGCCGTTTATTGCTCATATGCATTTTATTGTCGATAGGTTCATTTGAACAGACTTGGATATTATTTTTTAAACTTGTTTACTTGTTTGAAAAAAAAAATTTAACTCGTGTAGCCTAAGTAATCGTTTTTTCATGGGACTATTGTAATTAATAATCGCAAAGCAGGCCCTGTACAGAATGTAGTGTTCATAAATACACAGAGGACAGCAAGAAAAATGAGCAGTGATGTTGTGTTAAAATAATAATAATAATAATAATAATAATAATAATAATAATAATAAACAAGAAAAATAAGAAGTTGTAATATTAATAGGAACAATAATAATAAATTAAGAATATTGATTAAGCAGCACTTAAATTTAAAAAGGTAAATGGCAACTAAATGATTTCAAAAGCAAAATCAAATAAAAAAATTAAAACGCAAATAAATAAATAAAAGGAAACGATATAAAAACGAGACCTTTAACAATTTGACATTTATTAGTGTGCAATAAATAAGGTAGTACATTTAGGGAGTACAACAGACAATAAACTATGCAGTAAAATCGGGCAATATATAATAAATAATAAATATATTAAGACACATTATAAGGAAAATGAACTAGGTTTTTGCTCTTTAATTGTGATACACCGCGTGTAATTGTTCCTGGGCTTGGAAGGGCTGATTGCGCATGCGCAGCTCGTTCGAAAAGTGGCTGTCAGGGGACACCGTGTAGGCGGAAGGCCGGCTGGTGGAGGCGCGTCCCGGGGCGCCGCAGCATGTCGCGCCGTACCGACAGCTCGCCGCGCACTCCGTCTGCTCGTCGGGTTTCTGAAACGAGAACACGCCGTTATAGTTCACCGGCGGGCTGAGTTGGCTGTCCGGAGACCCGCTGCCGTAATACGAGTCATACATGTTGCAGTAGGAGAAAGGTCGGAAGTGTTTGGAGGCGTCTGCGCGGCTCGTTTCTGCGTTTGAATACGCGTACGGGCCGTCGCACGGAGGTGAAACGTCACCAGGACTGGCGAGGAAACGACCCGCGTTGAGCTGCAGGCACCCCGCTACCAAGTTGGTGGTGGGTTGAGATAAACCTTTGCACAGGGTTCGTGCGAATGCCACAAGGTCGGGCCGCGTGCCAGCGCTGAGCGTTTCCGACAAGGCCCGGATGTAGTTCTTGGCCAGACGCAGGGTTTCGATCTTAGACAGCTTCTGAGCGCTCGAGTAGCACGGCACAACTTTGCGCAGGCTCTCCAGTGCGCTGTTCAGTCCGTGCATGCGGCTGCGCTCACGTGCGTTCGCCTCCTGGCGCCGCAACCGGGCCCTGTCCGAGCACTTGCCACCTGATTGACGTCTTCTCGAAGAGCGCCTTTTGCTCAGGCCGCTCTCGTCCTGCTCTTCATCTTGGTCTTCGTCTCGCTCTTCTTCGTCCCTGTCCGAGCGTTCGTCACGTTGATCTACGTTGTCGAACCTTGGTCTGCGATGATCTTGTTGCTCCTGTCTCAGACTGTCATGGACGCTCGGACGTGGAAAGCTTGCTCCGAACTGAGGCTCACGCATTGCGTCTGGCTCATCTGGCGGCGCGGTCAACATTGTCCCTGCAGACAAGGACACAATTAATGTAACATACTGTGAGTAGGAGTTACAGTCCCCCTGACACCATCCAGCACTGGAGCAGGACGGTGTATGTTCCCTAGTGTGTTCTTGAGACTCCTGTATACGGAGAAGCCTTGGAAAGCCATACGGCTTTATGGCACCTCTCCAAACAGGGTTTGGAAATCAAGATTTCACAGTGAGATAATTAAAAACACGAAATAAAATTTGAAGGTATAAATATTAACTAGATTTATTTAGAATTAACCTTTTAGACGTCCAGGAGGACCAAAGTAGTAAGAAAGATTATAATGCAGTATTTATTCAACGCTAGGTAGGAGTTCATTCAGAACATTTTGAGGATGTTTTTCAAGCACATAATAATTCCCATCACAAATAGAATTGAAAGCAATGTACAAGTTTTTGGTGCAAAATGAATGTTAAGTTCTTTGTAGTCAAATAATATATGGCACCAAATATGAGCACCTTTATTTTAAGCACTTCCACAGGCTTAAAACTAATTTCCTCAATGTCCATTTATATCATTTGTCAGATTGAGGATGAAAATATACCTTTACATTACTTTAGACTTCTTCTGAGACTTTAAGGGATAGATGAGCACTGGGAATTCAGATGGTATTGCAGGCATTATGAATGAGATCGTAAGGTCATGTCCTAATCAGTATCTGATTTTTCATCTACATTAGACAGCAAAATCCCTATTGCTAAATAAACACATACACCACATTCATGAGGTCCAGATGGACACAAAGGAACCGTAGGTGTTAAATCTGTAGTGCACAATCACAATACAAAACATATTGTTGCATTACAGTAATTAAGATAAATAATTTTAAATCCGCTTACCTTCTTTTTGTCTTAATGTTTGACTCGCATGTTCTAAAATTCCAATCAGTCTCAGCACCATGCGCCTTCCATGTGTCTGCTGTGAGCCACTTAGAATTCCTTTAATCTCGTTTTCACCCTCCTCTCACTCTCTGTCTCTCTCTCCCTCTCTGTGAGAAAAGTGACACCCGTGCCAACTGCCAGTGCGGGTACCCGTGCCATCTGCCACTGACGTCTCGCGGCGGAGCTGGTCACGTGGCACGCTCTCGTGGGACTTCCATCCTGTACCAATCATCTGGCGCACCCGCTAATGGGCACCGTGAGGCTTTCATTTACCTACCGTCAAAAAAATAAAAAAATAAATCCAGGCAGATTCCAACATTGTCATGCTGTTGAGGATGTACTCTGAGCTTTTTGACGAGGTGTTTGTTTCTGTGATCAATTCTCATGCAGAAAGTCATGCAGACTCTCCCAAAATGGTGTGCTCAGTACCTGTCTTTGTCTTTTGCAGGAAAACCAATGCGATTGAGGTAATAGCCCGCTAATCTCAGTGCTCGTCACTTGTCACAAGTGATCAGTCACGTCTCAGGAGATTGTCAGGCCGCGGAGAGTTACACGCATGCTGAGAGATGAGATGCAGCTCCTGCGTTTTATAGGATTTATAGGCTAATAGAGACTCAGTGACTATTCTAACTGATTAGACAGAAGTGATATACTGTAGATCAGCAGAACCCAGCTGTTGTCCTGTTTGACCGAAGTTCAGCATAGTTTATTATAAGTGATGCATTGAATTAGGTGTGATGCAAAACACAAAAACACACAAAAAAACTGCACCAAAGTCTGGACCAGTCGATTTGTGAATATTTGTCATGCTTTTACATTGTTCTCATAGGAATAGGCTATTTATTCTGGTTATGGAAACAAATTTCTTCTTGCAGTCTCTGTCCTGCTCATCTTTTCTAAAAAAATCTCTGTTCCTTTTAGCAGGGATATTTTTGCAATATTACACCTTGTCAAATCCCTCCAATTAGAAACTGGAGATGCACAAGATGCTACTGTAACTTCACTGCGGTTTAAAAAATATTTACTAACTATGGATATGAAGATATAGGGTACAGAGGATCTCATGTTTCTGTTAGGCTCAATGAAGTATCTACTGTATCTGTCTGTCTGTCTGTCATTTTTTCTATCTGTCTTTCTGTCTATATATACTTGCCTGTAATTGATTTTATATATACAGACAAGTGCATAACAATATAAAACATCAATACATGACTTTAAAATGTCAGGTTATATGACACCTTATATTATATTTCATTAAATATTATAAATGTTATACAGTTATATAATATTATTATATTATAGTGCAGTATAATAAAAGAATAATATGACAACAATATATTCATTCATTCATTCATTTTCTATACCGCGTTATCCTGTTCAGGATATTGTATTGACAACAATATAATTACCTGATAATGTCTTTTTTTAATTAAAAACAACTCATTATAAAATAAAAAACATGCATTAGCCAGTTAAAGTTTTTTTCATTATTATTATTATTATTTATTTATTTATTTCTCTGTAAGGTTAAGAAGTCAGGATAAGGTCTATTTTATTTTAAACTCTACCACCGTTTGTGGAACAAGTTTTATGCTGTTTCCAGAGCAATTTAATGACCTAGAGAAAACCTGCTATCTTGCTAGCTAAGCTAACTAGGCTACCTCCTTATGTAAGATAATATACATAATTTGACAGTACATAATACAATGTATAAAAAGTGTTGACATTGACAAGATATGAAAGTACATTACCCCAAATGTACTGTATAAGTAATTTTAAGTGATTGTTTTTATCTCAGAAGCCCTGGTTTAGCCTCTAGCTAGCAACAGTGTTTTATCTCCTTAAATATCATTATATAGCCATTGAATATACAGTAGCCATTGTCTTAAAACCTGTTTCACAGGAGTAGAAAGTTATAATTAATATTTCCCTGACAGAATAATTTATCTAAAAAGAAGAATCGAAAGAAAAATTCTCAAGCTAGTTAGTTTGCTACTTAGCTAGCTAACTTTCTCATGCACTAGCCTAATCCCTGCTTATGGAAATGGGTTAAAAATGCATATTTTTTTTCAGGAGATCGCCTATTAGCTTAGCTATATCCACCGTAAACACTATATAGGAATGAAAAATATATTTCTGTCTATGCAAAGTTTACTTTAAATGTATTAGCAAAAATATTTGATGTATGTTAATTTTGTATTTATTAATTGTTGGATTTCGCTAGTTATAGTGTACATGACATAAATACCTGACATAACTAGTGAAACCCAAAGCTTGTGAATGACAGTGTTAAATTATTTGATCTGTATCATTCTCTTACATTCTATTCTGAATCCGATGTTCAATCCTGTCCCCGATACATTCGGATACGTTGACACTCATGAACACACACCTCACACACACTTTCCACCTACCACCCCCCCCCCCTTCTCTGTGAAAAATGCCTCAGCTGGCATCCCGCATGTTCCGGTCCACTACACACACCGGCATCTGATGAGTCCGACTCTGCGTTTCAGACTAATCAGTCTGCTGCGCTAATTGCAAATGCAAATATGCAAATTTATATAATTAATTACTCTACTAATTAGTTCTCCGTTCTTTTCAGGTAATAAATCATTGTGTGGTTGAACGAGAGCAAGCGTGAGAGGGGCAGAGCACCAGCTCCCTACACACAAAAGATTCAAAGTTTCAAACACCCTCGGAGCGTTAGCATGAGTTTATTTGTCATTGGTGTCAAATGGCGTGCTTCTGGCTTAATCTAGGACATTTCTAAATGCTCATGTTGTAGATGAAAAAGTTACGCCAAGCTTAACACTTTTGTGCTAATTTGTCCCATCATGCACCATAGAACGGTAGAGGAGGGGCTTGTTAATAGGAGCCGCCGAAGCAACTACGCTTTTGCTTCACTGTTTGAGCCAAATCTGTAAAACTTTTGGCCATAAAGTGCATGTTAAAATAGCAAATATGAGGGGTATTCAAGTTAAAGGCACATATCCCAGCATTTCACTAGTGCTTGGATACCATAAAGATAGAAATATTTTTCAGGATGCCAGAGCCACGATCAGACCTCTGTGAATGCTTCACATCTAAAAGACTGACCTTACAGGAACTCCTTTAATGCCCCAAATATGAGGATATGACTTGCCCTAAGGTCAGGACTGTATGCGGAGGAAATCCCGGTTTGACTTGAACGCCTCTCATACATATAGTATGGCATGATTAGTAATGTGAAGTAGTTGCTTAATGTGAAGGAGCACAGAAATAGGCAATTCAAGAATAAAAGATGGAGAAAAAGTGATCCTTGTCCCCTTGTTTTAACATTTCCGTCAGAGTATTTTACTTCAATTAAGATCAATTTTAAGCAAATCCTTATAAATACTTGGTCATTGTGTACAAGCTTGTTATGGGAAGTTCAGCCATTCAGCACACACAGAATGACCTGTTTATGTCTCCTTGGTTTGCTCTTCCCATGCTCTGGTGGTGATGACAGCTCTGGGGGCTTTAATTACCACATTATCGGGTCTCAAAGACGGTGTGAGGAGCCGAGCTGCTAATGAAAGAGGTCGACTCGTCAAAGCGACACAGGAGAAGAGCAGAGGTGTGAGGGTTCGCTTAGGCTCTGACCATTGACCTGCTTGTCAAATGCAGTGATGTTTCAAAATGATTGCACACACACACACACACACACACACAGTGGTGGGTCTGAATTGTTGGAGTTCATGAGTAGACTATTCTTATATTCTCAACTTAGAACTTTTACAAGACACTTTGCTTTACAATGATCTTATTTGAGGAGTGATTTAATACAAATATATTATAAACATATTTACTATTTGCAAGTCAGCTCTAATTTTTGTCATATTTTGCTTCCAAAGACCAGGATTTCTTATATTTTTAATGTAGTCTTGAGGAATAGTTCTCCAAGCTTCCTGAAGGACTTTTTTTTTGGGTCACTTTTTCGGTCCAGTCCCTATACCCGAGCAGTTTCAGAGGAATATTTTTGTTTGTTAATCCACACAGTGACCTAAGAATTATTCAAGCATTTAAAAATCATCTAACTTAAGGCATGAACTAGTGAGAAACAGGTGCAGATGATGACAGAAGAACAGGACAGTGATTAGTATACTTGTGCTGCTGAATGCTGAGTAGTTGGAACAAATGAGAGGGGAAATGAGGTCGCTGCTGACATTGATACATAAACAACCAGTTTTTAAATAGTATCTTTAGGCACTTTGCAGCCTGTCACAGTAAAACATTTGTTACCAGTCCTTTCATTTATTTTTCATAATTTAATTAAATGCATTCATTAATAATAATACATTATTTTAAATTATAATAAGAAATTATGGCTGGATCTAGACTTTTGCTCATATCATCTCAATAATAAAAAGAATAACTTGTTGCATTACTAGGTTGTGATGTACACATTGTAACCCACCTTGGTTAAGGTTCTTGGTATTTGTCTGAGGTTTGCTCATGGTTTAAGCACTACTGTATGTGGTAGCTACTGTACAGTATACTAGAATTTTGCTTTGTTTGGTAAATCTTATTCCTCGACATTGCCTCAAGGATAAGCAATGACATCATACCACTATACTGATGCAAACATAATTTGCCTTACAGAAAAAGTCCAGAATCCTTATTCACAGTGATGTACAGAAATGTTTTGTAGTCTCCATCAAAACATGTTACCATGCTAGTACAAACGTATATGGTGAAAAGAATTCAAACACCTGATCTTCAAACATATTTAAGCTTATTGGCCATCCTGGAGAACTATTCCTTAGTATTACATTAAAACTACATGAAAGTCTGGCTCTTTGAAAGTTAAATATGAAAAAATGGAGTTGGTTTGAAACTTTTTCACACATTGAATCTAAAAAAATGTCTTCTGCAAAACTTGAGAATCTAAAAATAGCCTCTACTCAGGAACTCCAGCTAAGCATCATTCTCAGTTTGACGTCACTGACTGCACTGCAGAAACGGGGATTCGAGTTAGAGACTCGGACATGAACATATGAGTCACACAATGACTGATTTCTGACATAACTCGGGATCTAGATTGAAGACTCATCCTAAAAAATGTTCACTCTCACTCATTCACTCTTACCGCTTATCATCAATATGGCACTGAGACTCAGCTGTCATCTGCCCATTTTGGATGACATGTCCAGCTTTCGCTGCCTCTGTGGAGCCAAAATGAGTCGGGAAGACTGCTCATATCCGGGTCACCACCTGTTTAACTAAAAATAGTTTCTTTCCCAAGGCAGTAATCATACTCAACTCTAAGAACCACTAAACGGCTCTCAGTGCACTATGCTGTCCGGCAACTAGTGCAATTGTTATAGAACCTCTATAGTTATTATGATCAGAGCAAAACTATATAACCTCCATCTATCCATTGATCCAGGAAACTCTGTAGTCCAAATAGGGACTGTAGAGGCCATTTTATTTATTCCCATTTTGCGACCAAAACATGACCTCCAGTCAACATTCCCATGTGCATTTACACACTACGGACAACTTTGGAACACCAATTCACCTAATCTGCATATCTTTGGACTGTGGGAGGAAACCAGAGCTCCCAGAGGAAACCCACCAAGTATGGAGAGAACCTAAGGCGGGAATCGAACCTAATGCAAGACAGCTATCATTCTTTCTACCTTGCTACCTTATCATTACTTGGGCCAGTCTAATTATAAACAGACCAATTATAATTTCACTACATGATGAGTTCAATATGTCATGACCGGTCTCTGCAGCCATCACTTACTTATCTACCTCTACGTTCAATGCATTTTTGTACCATAGTCTGTCTGTCTGTTTAGTTTTATTTAATGACTAATGTATATAGTTCTTTAAATTGCATGATTTCATTGTACACTGTATGGGAAACCAGAAGCCAATCCATCATAGAGCACACAAGCATACACACTCTCTAACTCAAACACTACGGGCAATTTGGAAATGCCACTTAGCCTAATCAGCAAGGAAACCCACCAGGCACAGGGAGAACATGCATACTCCATGCACACAGACCTGAGGCAGGACTCGACCTCTCCGAACCCTGGAGGTGCGAGACCACAGCGCTAACCACTACACCACCATTCCCCGTGTAAAATGTCAACCTAAGTTCAAATATAAATAGAAAAGGAATCAAGTTCTTCCAACCTAAAAGAGGTAACATATTGGCTTTTATTGTTAATTTTTTTCGTGCCAGCCATTACACAGATTAGATAGCTGATCCTGAGTCTCAACGTTCTATGTGGAACTTTACATTAATGTCATACTGTATATTAGAAACTGAATAAAAATTGCACTAGAACATCTGAACACACCAGAAATATTTAAATTAATGTATATTTAATAGACTTTTCCCCTAAATTTAGTACTGTAATAATAATAATAACAATAATAATAATAAAAACTGCGTGGCACGGTGGTGTAGTTGGTAGCACTGTCGCCTTGCACCGCCAGGGTCCGGGTTCGATTCCCGTCTCTGTGTGAATGGAGTTTGCATGTTCTCCCCGTGCTTGGTGGGTTTCCTCCGGGTACTCCGGTTT
>JAOTQY010000020.1:2819219-2829615 GCA_026413445.1 Dolichallabes microphthalmus | reverse complement strand
TGGTCATGAAAATAAAGAAAACACATTGACAGATAGATGAGAAGGTGTGTCCAAACTTTTGGCCTGTACTGTATATATATTTAAGTGTGTATGAGCTATGCAGTAAAATCTCCTGTGAAGGCCATTCCAGATGTGCCAAACCTGTGTGCAGATTTTCATGACATTTAAATCATGTTAAGAACTTCAAAAAGGCCTCAAAAAAACTTTAGAAGAACAAGAGCACCATTTGCACACTATGATGTCATAGTGCTTGGGTTCTAAATAGTCTTGCTCTACTGCATTTAAGCATCTATTTCTAAGTGCATCGCTTTATAGGCTTCCCTTCTTACACTGATGCATCCATCGCTCTACAATAGGCTACATCTGGACTCATCAGACCACATGACTTTTTCAATTGTTTCCAAGTCTGATCTTTATCTTTTTCAACTTAGTCTTACTAAGACAAAGACTGTTTAGTGCCAATCCTGTGAGTTCTCTTCCCATGCTCTTACTTACACTATTAAACACAGTTTTTTTACTGTCTGTTTTTTCTATGATGACACTTAACCAAGAGTTTAAGTGATCTTTGTTCATGATTTCCACATTTCTTCCATGACTTTTCAGCATTGTGTAGTCTTCTCTCATCCGGTGTGAAGGCCAGAGTAAGCAAATGCCCTTCATCATTCTTTCTCTCTTTCCTATTCTCTGCTTCACTTTGGGGTTTTTTTTTTTTTTTTTTTTTTTTTAGAGTTTTATTACTTTCATTTCAGATCTTTTAAATTTTTTTTGCCAATGTAGGCCCATTAAAAAAAGACTCCTACAAGCACCAAAAACCCACGTCTGACTTTCGTTGCATCTCTTCTAACATTTAGTTGATTAGATGTCCAGATGTATTAGAAGTGCTGCTTTCTTTCCACAGTGACCTGCTTCATAACGTAAACTGGTGCTTCTTTTTTTTTTGCCGATGCTTCTTCCAGCAGGATTGGACTCAATAAAGAACCAAATTTTCTGTGCTTTTTTTTGGTCACAAAACCAACACGTACAATTCTGTGTTATCAGGCAACACACGCCAGAAGAAGTGAAACATGTACAGTATACATCCGATTTCTGTACCTGGGAATTCTCTACCTCTCCAAGTTACCTATCAATCAAGCCCAAAGTGGAACAAACCACCTTTCCCATGTATTACTACTCAGCCAGGTGATGTCACTGTTATATTTAAAGATGATTTCAGGCCAGCTGTTACCCTGTTCCGAGTAAAGGTGAACGCAGCACACATCCGAACCTACAAAGCCAAGCCTTCTCAAATGTCACTTTCCAGGCGTCCATGTTGACAAAACAAAGGTCTCGCAGGAGGATGTTCCAGGAGCTGGTCGTTTGAAAGTCTGAAACCGTGGCGAATGTCAAGTGTGAAGAAACCTAATTTGTGAAAGAGCTGAAATCATAGTTTGAAACGTGACTGGACTGTTGCACTGCTTCCAGCACTTGAGGAACCTCAAAAACAAAACAAAAAAGCCTAACAGGAAATCCCACCTTATTTATTACCATTTATTCGGGTGACTCATTCGTCAGATTATAAAATGTTTGCCGATCATCAATAGCAGCGTGCAAAAATTTGCATGCATTCAGTTCTGAACAAACCACAATAATACCGAATCATCAACTTGGTATTACTCCAAACATCAATTTTAATGAGAGCGCCGCAACACAAACCCCAGTCGCCATCTGATATTAAAGACGGCAAATATAAAATGACTCAACGAGTGGGTTCGGCATTAGGCAAGTCTTGAATCATCCTTGTTTGCGATTCTAACAAACTGCCCTGATGTTATGAATTTTTAAAAACCATATCGTCAGCCATATTGGTTCCAGGGGCCATTAGCATATTTTGCTCATTTTAAAACCAACAGTCACAGATGGGTGATAAATTAACGAAAAAGAAACAACACTAAAAAGTGTTCAGGCCACCAGAACAGCTTCGGCGTGGATGTACAGTATGAACATATCTGGAACTGTGTGCTTTATCCAAAAGATTTCCTTAGGGATTTGAAAATGGAGATGGACACCCAACGGCAGCAGGGTGGTGCAGTGGTTGCACCTCGAGGGTCCAGGTTCGATTCCCACCTTGTGGTCTGTGTATGTGGAGTGTGCACATTTTCTCTGTGGTTGGTGGGTTTCCTCTGGGTACTCCCACAGACATGCAGATCAGCCTCACTGTCGTTCCCAAAAATTGCCCATAGTGTGTGAATGTGCGTGTGATTGTTGACCTGAAAATGGGAACAAATACTAGGGGCCTCCACGGACCATACTTGGACTACAGAGGTTCCTAGATGGATGGACATCGAACAAGTCCAACCAACAGGTGCCATGTGGAGAGGCAGACAAGTCAACAAGTTTCATCATATGTTAAAGGTGTTGAGTCAGAAGAATATTGCGGTGATGCCTCTTTCTCAGGGAACAAGTGGAGCCGCAAAAAAAGAAAAATAAGAAAAGAAAAAAAAAAACGGCCCCGGCTCTGAGAACCTGTAAACGAATGTGACTTTGCGTCATTTCATTTCATTTTGTTCCTTTATCTTACCAGGTAAAATCCCATTGAGACTCCAAATCTCATTTTCAGGGGAGAATTATGATGAGTCAGAAGAATGTCTGACTCACTGCAGGTCAGAAAACCAACAAACATGACATTTAAGCTGAGTTAACATTTGGCATTGTTTTTCATTCCTCTTCTCAGGATTGCATCAAAAATAGCCAAAAGTTAAAACACCTTTCGCAATCTTCAGCACGGTTATACAGTATGTACATTAATTTAATATTTCCTTAACAAATGAAAATCTTAGTTTCATTCCTCTTCCAAATGTGCCGTTTCACTGTATAGGTAAATGAGCTACAGCTGAGCGGCGCCCACCAGAGAAAACCTGAATTCTGCATAACATAGTCATGTTCAAAAGTTAGTACCCCTTCTTTTAATTCTATGAGTTTACATGTATAAAAATTATAATAATTCTCTGAACACAGCGGGTCTTAGTATTAGTTAAATACAACTTCAGATGAATAACAATATATAACTATTTTTCACTGTGCCATTATTTATTTAATAAGAATTAACCATAAAGACAAATTAAATTAGGCAGCAGATCTTAGCCCCATTACTGGTACGGGAATCGAACCCGGACCCTGGAGGTGCAAGGCGACAGTGCTAACCACTACACCACCGTGCCGCCATGCTGAAATGTAAATATAATATATATTTATAAGAATATAATTCATAACCTCGACTTATGGTGCAGGTTAAACTTCAGGCAGATACCTAAGTCCTGCCAAAGTTTCATTAAATTTTGTCCAGCCAGTTTTGCGTGATGGTGTGAAACATACAGACAGGAATTTTTCTGCGACTGATTTTCGGGTCCTCCAGTGTACTGTATGAAACGCTAAGATACTGTATCAGGTTAAGCAACTCTATGAGTTGTAAATTTTAATGTAAGTCCGCTATTATAAATCTGCTATTTCCTAGTCTCATAGTGTACTATGGATAACTATGCAAGACAATGTCCTCTGAGTATCACCATCCCCCCCTCCTCCCCCGAGGTAAAACTATTTGGTCGTCAATCAAATCTTGAAAACAAATGAAACTACAATAGCTGTTAAAGCATCGTCTAAAACACATAGCCACATTTGTGATGCTAATCATTCCCTGTTAGCTGCCGATATCTAATCTGCCATTAGCATTTCCACACACACCACACGTTTGGACTTGGGCTATGGAAATTGTGGAATTTTCCTTCCCGATATAACACACACCACCAGCAGCCATAAAAAATTCAAGAGCTCATTTGGATTTCGCACGCTGCCTGGAATTGAATCTGTTCATCAGACACAGTGTTTCACTTTGAGACCAGAGCTCCCCTTGATGTCATCAATTACTGTATGTCCTGCTTGTTTTGTCTCCCTATTGTGCACTGTTTTATCCCTTCTTTTTGGATGGATGGAAAATGGCCAGGATTTATTCTGTATTTCTTGAACAGATCTGTGCGAGAAGATTAGCATACGTATTGCTGGAAAGTGTTTGCATCCTAATAACGGTAATAGAAAGAAAGGATTGGATTTATAGGCAGAATCTCTCTCTCTCTCTCTCTTATACAAACACACACACATTCGTGAATGCAGTTTGATAATCAGATCATAAAATTTAAGATTTTAAATCTAATCTGACTGCACATATGCCTACATAATAAAAATGATTTCGACTAGAAAGTCGTCCTGATTCCAGACAAACCAAGCCACCGTTCAAGCCTTTATCACGCACATCATCACCTGTATTCATCTCACCGCATCTTACTGTACACTATATGGTAAGGAAAGAACCGTCTTTAGATTCAGACGAAACCATCTCTGAATATCTGCAGCTCGTTATTGACCCGGAGCGTGCGATAAACGAGCACATCATTCAGTTTTATGCCCTCAGTGTGAGAACAATCTAAACGTATGAGTGTGTGCTGATTACGTTGCATCAATACACATTTACTGTACCGCAGTGCATCCCAGGAGAAAGGTCAAAGGCTGGTCATGCAGTGAGACTGTGAAAAAAAAAGGCGGGGGGTAATTTTTTTATTTTTCTACCCCTTGTGTGTGTGTTTTTTTATTTTTTATTTTTCACATTTAATCACATTTTCACATTAAATCGGTTTTAAACCCCTCCATCGCTTTGATGTTCGTTTTTTTTTTTTTTTTCGCTTTGATGTTCTTTGCGAGATAAAGCACCTAGCTGGAGTAACGGCTTGGCCTTTCAATTGGATTAGATGTTTTTGGTATTGATCTTGACCAGGCTTGTATTAAGTGATACTTGAGATAAAGTACTTGTTTTACAAAGTATCTTTCCAGAAAATGAGTTAAAGTCAACTTAAAGTCAAGAGGATTGAGTAAAAGCCTTAAAATGTCTGATGTTTTTCTCTACTTAAGTATTGAAAAGTAATTTTCTCATATTAAATGCGCTTAAGTATTGGAAGGAGAAGTAAAAAATAACAGCAAATAACAACTCAAGCAGTTAAAGTTTCGTTATTGCGGCTTCCTTATAATACAGCATAATATACTGTATCTGGGTTGCCACACCTTCTTAAACATCCCATTTTTTATTAATTCACGTGTAAATATCAGTGATGTAGTTAAAAATCAGCATTAGGCTAATCAATGAAGTTAGCTAGCACACGTTAGCTGGCCACTGGCGTTGTGGATCCACCATATCTACATTACATTATCTGATCTCCAGTTCTTTTTCTGATTGGATGGGAAGATTTTAAATGCCAATGTTTCAGTCTTATGCCAATTTTCATTAGTGATCAGAGGGTTGGGATATTCAAGCCATGCCATGTCACCAGTGTTGGGTGCGTGAGCAAGAACTCTACACTTCATACTGTCCGGCCAATGGTGGTTGCAAACCGGGTTAGAAAATGGGAGATTGGTGATAGGAGGAGCATCTGGTGTAAAACATGTGCCAGGTCTTGAGGATCAAATGGTCCAATGTGGCGATAGGATAAAATGGACAAAGCCCAAGAAAAAAAAGTATGAGCTCTTGACTCAAATTTTATAAGAGATTTGTTTGTTTATTTGTTTTTTTGTGAAACAAAGAACAACAGCACCACCTCTGGTCAAAAGAAAAAATACGCCCAGTAGTATAAAGTAGTAATTCATGCAACCAATCATTGACAGGATGATTACACAGAGTGAACCGTTACAGGGTTACCAGCTAGACCTGGTGAATTAATAGGCCTGGGGTAGCTCAGTGGTTAAGGCATTGGACTATGGTTCGGAAGATCCCAGGTTCAAACCCCACAACCACTAAGTTGCCACTGTTGGGCGCTTGAGCAAGGTCCTTAACCCTCAACTGCTCAGGTGTATAATGAGATAAAAATGTAAGTCGCTCAGGATAAGAGCGTATGTCTAAATGTAAAGATGCTTATGGGACATGTATTGGTGTAAAAGCATACATTTTATTTAAGTAATATACTGTAGTGGAGTAAAAGTGAAAGTATACAACAATTTCATTCTTCCAAGCAATACATGTTGCTTGCTTGCTGAACAAGCTACTTCGAAAAATATGAAATAGCTAGTGCACTTCTATGCTTTCTAATAAAGGATCTTTGAAAATTTGGTCAAATTTCCAAGCTACTGTAGGAGGGACCCAAAAAAAGCATGGTGGTGGTAGTTTTCCTCTTTTTTTTTTTTTTACTGACATTGTCCCAACTCTTCTTTTTCTTCATTCAAGTCAAATACTTGATAAATTATCATTCAAACACCCCCTACTTGTTTTTCTTATCGACCCCTTGTTTCTGTGTGTTATTGTTTGATTGCTAATAATATCCATTTAGATATGACTGATCAAAAAGCATACACCACAATTAAAAAAAAATGAAACAAAACTCAAACATTCATGTGTAAAACATTATGTAAGGTGGAAAGGATGAAACCGACAGTCCACATACGCTAGGCATTTATATTCTCACTATAAAAACCTGAAGTAATGGCAATGACAAAACCAATGCAAATGAACCCGTTCGCCTATCTAACATAAATTTTCGTCTTTAATAACGTCTGGAGGATTTTTGTAACGCATTGCAATTCATAACGCATAATATCAGTGACTGATTTTCCTCCTCGGAATGGGCATTATAATGAAAGTGCTATATTACACCATGGGCACGAGTTAATTAGTCTTATCAGCTCTTGTAGTCCGTGACGGTCACGAATGGTCGTTTAGTCACGCATGGCTTTCTCTTAAGCAACACGCGGCGAGCAATGCCATTTACGAGCGGAGTAAAGTGGTGCAGAATGGCCTTGACCTCTCGCTATGACCTCATCTGGATAAAACTCCGGGCTTAAATCGTTACTCTGCTGAAACCCGCTACCGCTCAATGAGACACCTTATTCATCAGAACTGGAGTGTGTTTAAGAAGGGTGTGTGAGTGTGTTTACAGAGCTGAAAAAGAACTGACGATGTCTGTTAACACTTTGGGGTGGACTCCAAATTTATTGGCACCCTTAATAAACTGTGGGCAAAAATAGTAAGTATAAACATCACGTTCATAAATAAAATATTAGTATACCAAACAAATGACGAATGAGTTCAGGTTTAAAACAAACAGCATACTGAATATTTTCCAGTTTTAAGGCTTAATTGATAACATGACAAAGACAGATTGATTTCCAGGACACATCACATTTGGCAGATGCCCCTCTCCAGAGCAACTTACAATGTCCATATGAGCAGTTGAGAGTTAAGCACCTTGCATCAAGGGCCTAAATGTAGCAGCAGGGGGATTTGAACCTCAGACCTTCAGCTAAGCAGGCTAAAATACGAACACCTAAGTTAGGAAGCTCTTTAAGCATTTCCTTCAAGGACTAATTTTTAGTTGCTTAGCCTTATGAACTTTCAAATACATCAGAATTAAGCTAAAACCCTTACCAGGAATGGGGTTCGAACCCACGAGGACATTTGTCCATTGGATCTTAAGTCCAACGCCTTAACCACTCGGCCATCCTGGTTACACGGTTGCATGTTGTCTAAATGTAGACGTTTCTAAAAAAAGATAATGGCATTGAAATCATACATTTTGTTATAGACAAGCTTACACGCAAGAGATTAATAAGTTACAAAAATGAGTAAAAGTACTGTATGAAAGTGGCGTTCATCTCGTTTTGCTATGAAACACTCATCATCTATACCACTTAATCCTATATACAGGGTTGCGGGGAGGGCATGAGGCGGCATCGCAGGACACACACACTACAGGCAATTTAGGAACGCCAATTACAGTAGCCTAATCCTGTCTTTGGAATGTGGTACCCAAGGGAAACCCACCAAGCACAGGGAGAACATGCAAACTGTATGCACACAGAGGTGGGAATTGAACCCAGACCCTGGATGTGTAAGGCAACAGTGTCAACCACTAAAGCCACCAGCCATAAAATGAACCAATATTTATGAGTAGTTAATTGAGTTACTGTAGGTTTTCCGCCCGGAACAGATTCTGAGGCTGCGTTCACATTAGGCACAACTGCTACACTCTCCAGTTGTCTAGTCTACAATTGCTCCATACCCAAGTACACTTGCATAGTTACGCTCTTCAATACAGCAGACGGCAAGTTTTCCTAAACACCACCAACATACTGTACACAAAGAGGAGAAAAGTTCAGGAAGGTCAACCTTTGCCTAGTATGTTTGATGTTTCAAAGAGACCCTCTCGTGTGATTTTCTACTTCATCAGCTTTGGCTGTGTAGTTTCGAGGATGAGATTGGTACTTGCTGTACATACAAGAGATATCAGAGGAAGACAAACGGCATTGATGTCCCGGTTAAGGTTGGCTTTCCTATTTCATTCAAGAAGTGCCCGAGTATGCCGTACCATGCTCGAGACCACGGTTTCTCCAACCAGTACACTGATCAGTGCCCGGGTACGATTTGGAGTCTCCATATTATGCTTTTGGGCCAAACGTACTGGGTTGTGTGAAAAGCCCACCAGGCACCTACAACAGCAACGGTAAAGCGACGTTCACACTGAACACTCTCTCTTTATGTGTATAATGGAATAGAAGGAAATCTGCTAACGTTTGTCCCCAGATGCAAGCGAGACGGTCGATATTTAATGGAGAACTTATCAGATGGTACCTTCAGTCACGGGGAAATACGTAACATGGTAGTGTGTTATCTGAAACCATTCTCCAATCTGATTGGTCAGAAGACATTGATTCATTGTCTATTACAGCACATGTGACAGTAGTGCATGTAAATGAATATGCATGAACACAAGCGTGTGTGTGTGTGTGTGTGTGTGTTCCTGTTTATGTAAACGCACTTCCCATTTCTGGGGAGATGTTTGCCTCCTAACCCCTTCAATTACAAGTCAGCCAGTCAAGCGAAGATATTTTTATGTACGGACACACACATACTGTATGTACATGTACGGAATGCTAGCTGGAGCTGCGAAAGCATTTTTTGATTTATTTTTTGCACTAATCCTGTCCTCTTCCAAACAACCCCTGCAGGAGACGTGACAGGAATTACATGTCCACTTGCCCATGTCTGATTTCGTTTTGTATCTAAGTATCTTTCTCCCTCTACGGTATCCAAGCACTAGTGAAACACTGGGATAGGTGCATTAGTTTAGCAGGGAATTATATAGAGAAATAAAGGTCTCTAAAGTTTCTACTCTCATAACAGTGTCCTGTTATTCTGTACAATCAAAAGTCCCACTTTGACTTGAACACCCACTGTATATACGGTAATTGTACATCTTTTTCATATTTAAAGGATGCATGAAACTTTGGTGAAATCTTGTGAAAGAAAGCAATGTGAACAAATCCACTGATAAACAAGACAAGCAAAATTCAATCAAGACAAAAGTAATGGCATCCTTATGAAAAGAGGGTTTGTCTGTGTTCAGCTGACTCAACGCAGAGACTGGATTACTGGATGATCATTCTTTGACTGTTTGGACATCATTTTGTCCTTTTCAGCTCTTTGAGAAGCTGGGCTTTACTGTATATGTTTCTCACAGCTTTATTCAGGCATACTCATGACCTTGACAGATACAGTAGAGTCAGGGGTCGCACACGGTATCCGCCATACTTGCCAAATTCTAAAATTTTAGTAATTCTTTGTTCCAGTCACAACAGCAGCTTCCCAATATTGTCAGGGATTAGCTTGCAGTCCGGGTTGCCAGATCATATAAAAAAAACCCGCAAAAAACTAACAGCACCATTTAAAAAGTTAAACATTTACATTAGTTATTAGGTTAGCCTTACAACAAGATGTAGTCACTGAAATTACCAAACATATATAGCTCCATAGCTTATCAATCATCTTATATAAATTATTAAAATATACTGTATAGCTATTAAATAGTTGCATGACGAGCAAGTTTGAGCAGAATGTTAGCTGAACATACAGTAGGTAGATGGAGCAGATGGGAACCAAGCTAGCGAATTGATAATACGAGATGTTCTGTCATTTTTTCCTACCCTATCAGAAATTCCTACCAGCTGCAAAAATGTATAGTTATATATTTCGCCTGTGCTGCTTAATCAAAATTTCCAACAATGTAAGCAGGAGCCTGCTACGCTACTGCATATGTTCTGGACAGGCCCAAAGCGTTATACTGTATTTTAGATACTTTGTCAAAGATCCCCCCAAGGAACCATCCCCTTAAAGAGGTCTGGTATTTTATTAAATAAAGGAAAGATTCTTTATTAAGGGATCACTCAGGAATTTTATTATGTCTGGCAGTATGAGTCACTTTGAAAATATAGATGCAGATAAACTGAAAAAAAAATTTTTTCTATTTCCAATACTCACTTTTTCCCCCTCTTGTTTACTATTCTTTTGTGTAATTAATTCATTTATATTTTTCTAATTATTTTTCTGCTG
>JAOTQY010000020.1:2734370-2746232 GCA_026413445.1 Dolichallabes microphthalmus | reverse complement strand
TAATTAGCACCATGATCTCATCTTAGATGTGTCAGTTCATCTCGGATGTATCAAGCGACGTACGAAGAACGGACCCCTGTTGTTGTTGTTGTAGGTGATGGTTGTTGTTGATGTGATTTTTTGTAATTTTTATTGCTGTTGTTATTGTTATTGCTGTTGATGTTTTTATTATTGTTTTGGTGGGTGTTGTTGTTATTGTTGTTGTTGTGATTATTATAGTTACTGTTGTAATAGTTGTTATTGTTGTTTTTGTCATGGTTGTTGTTGTCATTTTTTACTGACACTCTTGTTATTGTGCCTGTTGTTGTTGTTGTTGTGTCATTTTTGTTATAGTTGTTATTGTTGTGGATATTATTAATGTTGTAGTTTTTGTTATTGTTATGGTTGTAGCTGCTGTTGTTGTCATTATGGTTGTTGTTATTGTAGATCAGCAATAGCATTAACACAATATACTGTACTTTTTATTTATGTATGTATTTATTATTATTATTATTATTATTATTATTAATAATCTAAACTGACCCCACCCCCAGGCATCATCGCAGTGGTGATCTTCTCCATCCTCTGCACGCTGGTGTTCCTGGTGCGCCACATGTTCCGCCACAAGGGCTCGTACCACACCAACGAGGCGAAGGGGGCGGAGTCGGCAGACTGTGCAGACGCCGCCATCATCGTGAACGACCCCGCCTTCACGGAGACCATCGACGAGAGCAAGAAGGAGTGGTTTATTTAAATCATCCCCCCCCCGGTGCATGAGGAAAAGGGGCGGTTTCATACACAGAGACACATCATGAGATTAACTCTCAGTGTGAGTGTATGTTTGTGTGTGAGTGTGAGTGTGTGAGTGTGTATGCGGGTGTGTGAGATCATACAGACTCCAGGAGGAAGTGAAGTGTGTTCCAGGGATCACGCTGTATATAAAACCTCACTCCATCCTGTCCACGTAGACGAGAACATCAGTTTGGAAGAATGGAAGCAACCGGAAGCGTCCATCGTGGTGGTGGACGGACTTCCTCTGAATTATTTATTCACCCATCCAGAGAGCACAACGAATATTTCTGTTACAGGTGATGATTGTACGTCAGTGTGTTTTCAGCAGCATGGGACGTGAACGGCGTCGCTCACTGTTACACTGGCTTCTGTCTATTTTACGTTCTTAAGGTTCTTTGTGTCCTGTTGCTGTCTTCATTCCCACTGTGTGTGTGTGTGAGTGAATGCTTGAGTAAATAAACGAGTGAGTGAATTTAAATGTGATTTATTCCACTACCCCCTTATGGAAAACAGCCTTTAGGAATCTTTCACCGTTAACGCTGTGGGCTTTAATACAGTTATTTAACATTTGTTTCAGTTCTATTGCTGGTCCTAAGAGACCTTTTATTTATTATTATTTTACTTATTTATTTATTTTTGGTTCAAAATATGCAAAGACCATCCATAACATTAAAACCATTCGCAATCTAAGGGATATTTATCCATCAGGCAGCAAGTGAATAATCAGTTGTCAAGGTAGGAAAAATGAGCAAGCATGATGAAGCGTGATGTCTAGACGTCTGGGTCAGAGCATCTCCAAAACTGCAGCTCTTGTGGGGCGTCGCCGGTATGCAGTGGGTAGTACCTACCAAAAAACTGGTGAACTAGTGACAGGTGACCAAGGCTCAATGATGCACGTGGGGGGTGGAGCCTGACCCATGTAGTCTGATCTGATAGAAGAGCTACTGTAAATGCTGTAAATGTTAACACTGGCTTTGATCACACGGCACCAGAACACACAACGTGCCACAGTTTGTTGTGTATGGAGCTGTGTCGCTGCACAAATATCAGCGCAAACCACACAAATCACCAAAAGCGCCTATAATGTGTATGTGAGCATCTGGCACGTTGTGGCCAAGGAGGCGTTGTGATTCTCTGGGCAATGAATTTTACTGGGAAACCTGAACCCACCTACTGTACCTGAACGTTTGTTGTAGACAAAGTACTCCACTGCATGGAAACGGTGATCCCTGAGGGTGGTGGCCTCTTTCAGGCCCTGACACAATCAGGAGCACAAACTTTAGGATATTATCACAATACCCAGGTGCTAATTCAATTTGCATTGCGATTCTGTAAATATCACGATTTTTACAAATGTATCTCGATTCAATATCCTTCTTTTCTGATTTTGTTACAATTCTAAATAAACTTAGCAAAGGGCAGTGGTGGCTCAATCGGTTAAGACTGTGGGTTACTGGGTTACTGTGTTACTGATCAGAAGGTCGGGAGTGGGGGTTCAAGCCCCAGAACCACCAAGTTGCCCCTGTTGGTTCTCTGAGCAAAGCCCCTAACCCTATCTGCTTCAGATGTGCTGTATTCTGGCTGACCCAGCTTCCTAAAACAAAACAAATACAAAAATAAAAATGACATATAATTGAATTATTATAAATAATTTTGCTAATGTGTGAAGAATTTAGAGCACACCACCTGCAGGATCATCAAGGAACTGCAACAAATCTTTTTTTCGAGTCAGCGTAGCAACATGTAAATCGCCACACAAAATAATTCTGGCGTGTAACTGAATCGATTTTTCCCCCATCTCTGGAGTTTGAGGCCCAGCCTTCAAATTTTCCAGATCTCAGTCTGACCAAGACGTCCCATAGACGTCCCATAACTGGGACGTTATGGATAAACATGTCTGATCCATGGAGTCTTGACCTCACAACTTACAGGACTTACTATCAGCTTGGTGCCAGATACCACACATACACAAACAAACACACACATTTTCAGAGGTATAGCGGAGTCCATGTTTCGACGGGTCAGGGCTGTTTTAGTTTAATGTTATGGCTGATCAATGTACAGCATCATAATGACAAAAAAGCGAACAATATTGTTATGTATTTATTTATTTATTTATTCATTCATTTATTTTATTTATTTATTTTTTTTAAAAAAAAGGTAAGACACAGTGCCAAAATGACTTTACGCAGGTATCAAAATGGATGAATAAGTTTTTTTGTTTGTTTGTTTGTTTATATGTTTCTGGACTTAAAGTAAGACACCGTGCGTACATGTAATTTAATTTATTTGTTTGCGTCGTTCTAAAATAAGACAGTGCCAAGATGGTCTTTCGCCGGCTTACACAGGATGCAGAACTTGAGTATGACATTCTTGTTTGTTTGTTTGTTTATATCTTTATTCAAATGCATGGTCCTCCAGGCGTTCTCTCCCCGGCGTTTTCAGCATTCAGAACCTGCAGCACAACCAACAGCATGACCTCTGATCCACATTTGATTCGATTCGGTTTTCATGCGGAGCAAGTGTGCGCATCCTTACAATCAGATGCAAAAGTCTGTGCCCCCCACCCACCTCCTTAACTTAGCGAACAAAGTCCTCATAAACTCAGAGCATTAATTCACTGTTGAGAGAATGTTGATTTAATCAGATCCCTTGCTTTCTTTCAGTATTAATATCCTTATCATTAAGGAGCCTGTCGTTGCTATAAATTGCTCATCGTCATGAGGGTGTGTAAACTTTTGCACACCACTCTAGAATAGCGAATATGACTAGAGTTCATTGGTCATGGATTAGTTTATCATGACAATTGTTTGTTTGTTTGTTTGTTTGTAAGCATGATCATTATTAAAGCGAGTGATTTCACTTTATGGATTTTATTACATACTGTAATAAAACTGGTGTTTGTTATAAACTGAAGCAGAAGAACACCATGAGAATGAGGGTTATTTTCATCTTTCGTGCAGTATAATCATGTAACATTTTAAATCTGTTGCTACAGTTATTTATTTTTCAGTGGACATGAAAAAAAATTGTTTTATATTTGTTTTATTTTGTTAATATTGCTTATTATTTAAGTTTTTTTTCCTTCCCCTGGATGCAACATTTCGATAACTGTAAAGAGAATGACTTTAATATTTATTTATGTATGACAAGATTGTGTTTTTTTTCATACTTTTATGTGTTTATCTATTTTCTGAATGAATGCAGAACGTTCAGTTACGAAACCAATAAAACATTGCATTGTTTCTCATTTAATAATCCAGTAGATTTCGCTCCGACACGGCCTCGCTGCCCTTCAGCGTAAGGGTCAGTTTCGGTCGAGATCCTCAGCAGCTACACGGACTACATGCGGTTTAGTTCCAGTCATTACTAGCTGTCATGTCTTGCTGCTTATACATATACGATATACAAATACGGATGTATATTTGTATATATGTACGAAGATTTCCAAAAAAACGACAAAAAAAAGGATTGTACATTGTTGCATGTCCTTGGGTATCTAGGTGATGTGTCCTTCTGTCAATCACCTAGAGTTTAAGGAAGAAATAAAAAAAAATAAAGAAAATAAACATGTACATAGAATATCCATAATGTTTATGTTTATTTATTGTGATACACAATAGGAGAAAATTTTACAGTCCAACTGATATAAAGCTTGATTTATCAAAGTGGAGCCAAGTTGAGTAAATTTTTACGCAATGTTTGTTTGTTTTTATGATGTAATGCTACGTTAAATCACTACTGATTGTTTAGTATACACTAATGATATGAAACACTAGGCAGCTGTAACTAATCTACAAAAAAGGCACCACCTGAAACAAATAGTCCACTGAAAAATTACTGCAGTGATTATTATGGTTCAGCTGGCAACGAGATATTTAACCTCAATTGATGCAGTGAGGAGCTTCTCATTTCGTAAACAACCACGTCAGAAGACATGTCCTGTGGTCATTGTAAAGATGTTACTCTGTTTCAGAAGGGTCACGTTATTGTTCTGCACAAAGCAAAGAAAACAACTAAGGAGATTCCAGAAACTACTAAAATTGAGGTAATAGCTGAAAAACACATTATTGAACCCTGGAAAGTTAGTACTGAACCATCATCTTCAAGATCATCAAGATGGGATATCACTTAAACGCTTAGTCAAATCAAACTGTAAACACTACAACTCACGGCTATGTTAACAGAAAAAGTAAGAGCATTTTCAAATGCACAATCCGAAGAGAACTCACAGGTTTGAGACTAAAAGGCCTGAAAAAAGCGCTTATCAGTGAGGTCAATCAGGAAAAAAGGACCATAAATGATGGACTGTGGATGGATAAGGGTCATGTGGTTTGATGAGATCAGATTTAACCTCTTCCAGAGTGGCAGCCGCATCAAGGTGAGAAGAGAGGCGGATAAAGTGATGCACACATCATGCCTAGTGCCTACATACAAGTCTGTAGGGGCAGTGTTCTGCAGTTGCTTCAGTTGGTCAGGTCCAGGTTCAGCAGCGTTGTGTGCCCAAAAAATTAAGTCAGCTGACGACCTGAATGTACTGAATGGACAGGTTTTTCCATCAATGGATTTGTTTCTTCCCCCGATGGCACGGGCATATATCGAGATGAGAATGCCACGATTCATCAGGCTCAATCAGGAATCGACCCCTCAACCCTGGAGATGTGACGCCACAGTGCTAAACACTTTGCTACCTTAGTATAAATGCCACCATTATAACTATTGAAACATGTGCACTCACACTAAGGGTAATTTGGGAACGGCAATTATCCTAATCTGCATGTCTTTGATGTTGGAGGAGACCATAAAAAAAAAGTCATAAAAAAAGAGTCCACATTGTTAAGCATTCACTCACTCATGGTCTACACTACACTGGGGCCTGGAACCTATCCCTGGAGACTTAGGGCATGAGGCAGGGTACACACTAGACGGGGTGCCAATCCATAACAGGGCACACATACACACACTCATATGCTCATTCCCACACAACAGGGAAATTTGGGAACGCCAATTAATCTAATCTGCATGACTTTGGACTGTGGGAGGAAACCGGTGTACCAGGAGGAAACCCACCAAGCACGGGGAGAGCATGCACACAGACCCGAGGAGGATATCAAGCCCTCAACCCTGGAGGTACAAGGCGACAGTGGTACTTCTCTATATAGCTATCAGATTATTATTTTTTTGCTTGAGTAATCAAATAACAAACAAACAAACAAAAATCATGTTAAATTTAATAAATGTCCAAACCAAATAAATAAATAAGAAATAAAATTAACAAATAAATAACTGAATCAAAGTTTTAAAACAATGATTTGAAAAAAAATATGCATAGTTACATAATAGCTATTAAATGTATATTATAATATCAAAATACAATTTATTTTATTGAAATCAGCCCCATCATAAGCTCTATTCGTGTACAGTACGCAGCAAACCGGAACGCCATAATTTCATTTCCGAGTTTCTTTACGGACACATTTCTGTGAGCACACTTTAAAGCCAATATCATTGGGTTGGTCCTAAATAGGTCCCTCTCACATACCTAGTGCACTTACCTAACGCAGAGAAGGGTATACTTTATCCACTATGTAGCACACTTGCTTGTAGTATTTCGTTTTGCCTCTTGATGTAACTGCAGTTGTAGCTTTGTTAGCGAAAACTGGACTGCGTTACACGGGAGACCAGGGGGTTGTTCGGTGGATTTTTAAATTTTAATTTGAGAATTGTAGAATCATCTGGAAAGTGTAAATAAATTGTAGGTTTGTTCTAATTTCATGTTGTCGGCATCTGAAGATTGAGACACTCGCGCGCAGCTGGACAATGGTAAGAGCGCGCATTTAGCCGGCTAGGTTTGTTTAACTAAAAAAAAAATCTATCATGGCTGCTAGTTTAGGCTTAACCCGTATAACTTAACTGTCTAACTAGGTTTATATCTACTCAATACGCTGTTACGTACTGTATTTTTAAATATATATATCAATACTATTATTTGTAGTTTAATGAAACTCCCAGCTCGGGCCTGCTGTCCCCACGGTAACCCTAGCCTTGTTAGCATTTTAGCTTTTTTTTTTTTTTTTTTAGCTCCGAGACCTAGCATATCAGAAATGTGGATTTGTAATGCTGCTGCTATGTTTTTTTTTTTTTTTATAATCAGATACTATAATCAATTGTTTTAATGAGTGGCTTTAAGTTTATTCAGGCCGCAGTGAAAACGAAACATCATTAGCTAACTAGCATTTTTATTATTATTTAGCGCGTGCTGATGTGATTTTTTTTTTCTTTTTAATTACGTATCCCATAATATTTAAAGCATCCCATAATAATAAAAACGAGAACAGCTAGGGAGCGCGTGCATATAGCTGCATGTGCAGTGAGTGCATTTGTTATACGGCATCTCTGTGGTGTTGACAAACAGCTGGATGTTTACTGATAAACAGGAAGTGCTTTCTGTTTGATCTGTCAGAAGGTGTTGATTAATTTTCCATAACCGCAGCCCAGACAGGAGTCATAGAAACGCGCCAATTATGAAACGATATCATAAGACGGCGAGGTTTCCTCTAATGAGGTGTCCATGGAAGGAGTCTCCAGTTTTAATCAAGTGCAAACATGGTCAACTCATATTACTCAGTGAAGTGGAAGGAAACCGTTTGTCTCTTCACATCGGTAGCTACACTCACGTAGGTGTGTCTTCATAGACCTCCCGAGGGCTGTGTTTGATATTTCATCTCATACAATATTTGACACATAGATTTGGACGTTATTTATCAATGTTTCAGTTGAAAAAACTGTTTAAATGTTTCCAAAAGCCAAATTGAATGGAATGTTTTTCATGTAGTTACTCCTACGAATCAAAACAGGGTAACGGTTGAACAAAAGGAGAAGATATTTTGACCTCTACGCAGTAATCTAAATAATATGCGATTACTAAAGGCATTTTCACATTAGGATTGTTCCTGAGAACACTTGACCCCAAAGTCTGGTTCATTTTTATCAGTAAGAACACAACCGCCCCACGCTTGGAAACCGCTTGAAAAGGTGGTCTCAAAGGGTACTCGGGCACGGATCGGGTCAGATATAGAAATAAATCGTGCTTGAACATGGAAGTTGATCGCTGTTTAGATGCAAAGTCATCACTGCTGTCGGGTCACCTCCGAAATTTTTTGTCTGCGAAGCAGGCTCCAGTCTCCTCTGACCTACGCATCCATTGCCGATACAGTAGGAAGACACGCAAGAACATTCATCCTGACATTTTTCCCGCCCTGAAATATCAATAATATGCATAGCGTAAAGAGTGACTTCCTCATTCTTTTCTTTACTTTGTGTTTAATGGTGGCTCACAAACCAACTAGGCCCATACTGCCACATGAGCATCTTCAAGTGTACCCAAGTATGGACCACAAAAATCATGTGTTCCTGTGCATGGTACATATCAATTGCTGTGAGTGTGAAAGCTTTATATTTTTATTAAGGATTGCTGACATTATAAACCAATTGATTTTCAGAAAATGATATACTGACTAGCATGAGCCTTGATGATCGAGACTCGCAACCTGTCCTGTAAGTCGCTTTGAACAAGAGAGCGCGTTAAATACTATAGACGTAATAAATGACGTGCAATAATACTGTAGATGTAATAAAAATTAAGAATTTACAGTATGTTCAATTAGATGTGGGAGAAATACAATGCAGTTTATGTGCTTAAGAAATCGCAATACAAATCAAAACAGCAACTGGATACTGTGAATATGTTGTATGGGGTAGTCCCTGTTTATTCCCATCCCTATAGTTGACGGTATGTCCGAGATATAAATTGGCTGTAATTCATTAAATTTATGTGATTTGAAGCAGCAAAATACCAGCAATACTTACTAAATACCAGCAAAAAAAAAACAAAACACTTTGCTCACAAGGTCAGTGGTTCGATCCTGAGCTCGGGTTACCCTCTGTCTGGGCTGTTGCACGTTCTCCTCTTGTGTCTGTAAATTTCATCTTACTGGACAAAACATGCTTGGATTAGCTTTTCCCACGGTGCAATCGAGAAAGGCACTTATAATGACTGTTCTTTTTTTCCAGCATCCACACATAGATGAAGTTCTCGGTGGATGACCGATACACATGTTTTGATTTTCTAAATTGACATTTTCTCTAACATTTAACAAAACACAAGCTGATGTCTCCATGAACATCCCGCCATATCAATCTCCGTAATGTGGATGTGGTGGAAATGCGTCAAGCGCTTCAGTAACAACAACTTCCCCTGACCAGTCACTTCCTTCTCGACTGAGGCTGCAAAAGATTTTTACCCCCCTTCTTATATGACGCTCGATCTCTGATTCCCCTCGTACACTTCGCTGCAAAATAGGTCACGATGACTGATTAGTCAGATTCATTGTTGACAGCTCAGTCATTGTGTAGGAGATACTGATCTCATGGCTTAATTGAAGCCATGGAAACAACCGCAGTCCAGACAATAAAAAAAAAAAAAATAATAATATGTAGATGGCCTTTGAGGTCGGTGAAGTTTCACTCCTCCAAACTGACACGATATTGCGACCGATCTCACGATGGAGCTAATTGCCGGTGACATGGTGCGAGATCGCGCAATGACACCACCGCCGTCGCGACTATTATTGTCCATGCTCTTGGTGCTGTTGCCATGGTTACAAGAAGGAAACTGCTGGATGTAATGAATAGTGTCGATTCCTCATGAGCCATGATTATCCAGAGGGAAAACAGCTTCTGCTTCTATTCGGAGGAAGACGACGCCAGAGTGACAGACAGGCATAGTAAATTTTTTTTTTTGTAAGAAAAGTGATGTAATCTGGCTGCCACTGTCCAATATCCAGGCTCTTTGGCTTGGATATTAATCCATCAGTTTCCTTGTATAATCATTAAGCATTCACGTTTGTTCACTTCAAATTTTATTTGTCAGATACACAGTCATACACAGTATAATATGCATTAAAAACACTTTAATATTCCTTACTTTTTTGTAGTATGTTCCACGTGACTACAGGTTCATATATTAGGTTGTTTAATGTGCCCTCAGCATTAAGCGAACACAACCACATAAGCTGCTTATTTAAATTTATAATCCAGAGAAGTATGTTTAATTTCCGATTAAAGTGCAAGTTCTCATGCAACCCTGGATCTTTTTATTCCCTGTTCTCCTCCAGGTTTCTTTCCTGACTCTTACTTAAGTGTCCCCAGCGCTCACCAGGCGCTCTGCCTCCCCGGTCCGAGGCCACGTCTTTTTCCTCCACATCGTCCCCGCTGTCCGCCGCGCCCTATGGAGGACTAGCTGGGCGCCTCCTTGTCGAGCCAAGGGACACGAAGAGCCGAACGCCGGGAAGAGATCACGACACACAGCATCAGGGGAGACGGAGACGGGGACAGGACCGAGGATGTCATCTACCAGGAGCCAGAACCCTCATGGACTCAAACAGATTGGGCTGGACCAGATCTGGGATGACCTGCGAGCGGGCATTCAGCAGGTGTACACTCGCCAGAGCATGGCCAAATCTCGCTACATGGAGCTCTACACGTATCCTGTGTGTGTGTGTGGTTCAAATCGGTCAATCTGAATTCCTTCGGCGCTTTATTCATCAGGCGAGAATATCATCTAGTAATATTAATACACACGTTAGAAGGTGTGAGAAGGGAAACCTTGAGCGTTGTCAGTACTGATTTTATCATATTGCTCAGCACTGTTGATTTAAAGGCGTTGATTAATTGTTTATTAACGCAGCTCTGTCGGTCATCTTGTTTCTATAGTAACCTACAACGGCCGAATTTCCAGAGCTTCATAATAACAACAATGTTGTAATCTCTAAGCACAATATATTATGTTTATACAGTGGTCTGTATTATCTGCGGAATTCTTTGACTCCATGCTTCCAGTCATGTGTATAATTACTGCACCAGCGTGCACCAGTCGAACCAGGCCCGCGGGCCGGGCATCCCCCAATCCAAACCTTCCAAGAAGGCACCCACTCCAGGAGGAGCCCAGTTTGTGGGCCTCGAGCTCTACAAGAGACTAAAAGAGTTCCTGAAGAATTACCTGACTAACTTACTAAAGGTACAAAAGATATACTTTTCTTTTTTTTCCCCAAGATGATGCAGAGAATAAGGTCAAGATTTATTTACTTAAATTTTGGATAAAACTGGTGCCTTATTGCACTGTGTGCTGTGTTCCCAGGACGGTGAGGACTTAATGGACGAGAGCGTTCTGAAGTTCTACACTCAGCAGTGGGAGGATTACCGGTTCTCCAGCAAAGTGCTCAATGGTATCTGTGCCTACCTCAATCGCCACTGGGTTCGCCGCGAATGTGACGAGGGCCGCAAGGGGATCTACGAAATCTACTCTGTAAGGATGACAGAAGTCCTCGTGTGTGTGTGTGTGTGTGTGTGTGTGTGTGTGTGTGTGTGTGTGTGTGTGTGTGTGTGCGCGCGCGCGCATGATTGGGCAAGAGATGTGCTAATCCCGAACGCCCCTTCCTCTTTTTTTTTTCTCCTTTCTCTCCAGCTGGCCTTGGTGACCTGGAGAGAATGCCTGTTTCGACCGCTGAACAAACAGGTTTGTTTCTCCTCCTCAGTATAAAGAAGTGTTAATTTATTTATTTACTAGATGTGCCCGCAATGTTGTTTGCATGGAACTCAACTGCACAATTTTTTTTTTTTAAATGTACAGTGCCACCTGTTGAATTTTTAGATTAACTAATGATTTTTTTTTTCTTTTTTATGAAAATAGAGGCTTTTTCAATTTAAATTTCTAAGTAGCATGTATTCTTTTTCCATGGGCTGATTACGATGAAACAAAGCCTGCATGTTACACCCCATTAAAACCCCAATTTTAATTAAAACCCCATTAAAATTTGTTCACTAGTTGTACGTGATGCGTACACAAGCTCACAGGCAAAAATTCCAAAAAACAACTTGATGTCATCTTGCGTCCCCCCAAATAATTTTTTTTCACAAATACCTTCAATGTACAGATACACCAACTTTACAGTTTTATTATATACTCAGCAAAAAAAGAAACGCCCCTTTTTCAGGACTGTGTATTTCAACAATAATGTTGTAAAAATCCAA
>JAOTQY010000020.1:2665924-2679170 GCA_026413445.1 Dolichallabes microphthalmus | reverse complement strand
ATTTTTTTTTTTTTCTAGTACCTGTCAGTCGTGTATTGAGTCCTAATAATGATGCTACGTCCCCTTTACATCATCGAGCTCAGCAAGTCTATTTATGCTTTGTATTCACAAGTTACGTCACTATTGACACAGGGAAATGCTACCTGCATTCAGAGGCAGCTCGTGCACCTGGCCGTACAGGTTATGCAAATGACCTGCGTCTAGCTCGCACCCGAGTTTTCTTGAGCGGACACTGTGGTAAAGTTCCTAGATGCTCACAAGTAAAGCACAAGCACCAGACAAAAAGAAATCAGGGATAGAAAATAAGGACGGAAAACAGGATTTTTTAAAAGATAATATTTTAAAGTTTAAAATAAAGGAGAATAGAATCATATATGAATGTAACTGAGAAGATTGAAAGCAAAATTCGGACAAAGTATCTTTATTATTCTGAAATGTATAAAATAATACTCGATCCATTTTCAGATAGATTTTTATTTTTTAAAGTTGCGTTACAAATTATCCGCCCTCCGACTGACTGTAGAATTAATTAAAATACATTTTAAGGAAAGACAAGTACATAATTTTTCGACATGATCTTGCTTTTCATTACAATTTGTCCATCTGTCCGCAAGCTTATATTAAACAATGTTTTAGGCTGAGCTGCGAGGCCACGAATGCACCGCTGCCTTCATTTCTTCATCAGGAGTGAATCTTTGTCCTCATAGCGCTGCTTCTACGGAGAAACCTGGTCAAAGTCTGATGATCAGGACTATAGGGGGGACACTTTAACACCTCAAAACAAAGTTTTCATCATGCAATATCTTGTATAGTGTTCTTGGATAGCAGTCCTCTGTGTTTAATCCGAGGTTTAGTCCATCTTCAGCTCTTCAATAAAAGCGTCTCACTGTAACGAGCGCTGTCGATTGTTGAACCTTTTTTCCTGATAATGTTCCAAAACTGGCCCTGGAGAATCCCAGAAATGTGTAAGCATCAATTTTTTTGTTTCTTAACTTTTTCTCGGTCGGTGATCGAGGATGTTTCCGTTCCAGTCTCTGCCGTTTACTCTCAGGCTCGTAGTGATGAATCCGTGTCTCATCACCAGTAATGATTGTCTTTAAAAAACAACAGCAAAAAAACTTTTACCTCTCGTAGAGTATCGGTCCAGATTTTGTTTGCAGATATCCAAACGCTGCTCTTTATGCTCTTCCACGAGTTGTTTCGGCACCAGGTGTACATCCTCAGACCACAAAAACCCGAATCGCTGCACGCTGCTCTCCTTTCCTGCAAATCACAAATGGGGCATCTATTTTTCGCTCGCACCGCAGTTACAAATGAACTGATGTGTGACACGCGCGCGCACACACATGCACAGCAGCGACTGGGGGGACAGTAGCCTCGAATGGAAAGCGCCGATCAGACAGTTCAGCCAACAGAGGTTTTAATGCAACAAGAATGCGGATACATTTTGACTCACCCTAATACCACGCCAATTTTGGTCAATTTAAGTGGGCCGGGTACACTTGAGTCAATATATCTAGTTTGATATGTATTTTGTATTTCAGTGTGGAGATGATGGGTCATCCAGATTTGTCCCCCGAGTGTGACGTCAAGCAGCTGGAGCCGCTCCTGCCTGAGGATGTGGTGAACCTGCTGCTCAGCAAATACCTCGCCACTTTCACCGTGAGTCTACATCGCTTCGCATCACGTTGTTGTTTCTATAGCATCAGCCCACACAGGGACTCGGAAATTCAACATTGGATTAAAACAGCACGTTGTTGTTGGTGTTGAAAAGAGAAAAATGATCATCTTTGACGTGGTTAGGTTTTCTTTAAGCAGAGGTTAAGTTTCTCATTAAACTGTACGATTTCTCTTGTGAGAGAAATGAGACAGGGTGGTGAATACAGTATATGCTGTTGGAATAATAAGTTCCATGAGGTAAAATGAAACTATAAACGGTAGGAGGGACCGGAATCACTACACAATATGATATCATCACGATTTTGTTACAGTTCTAAACAAACTTTGCAAATAGTTTCCTCCTAAGGCACTGGAAGATGTGAGCACTCTACCTGTAGGATTATAGAGGAACTGCAACATTTCACCACCTTAAAACCATCCATCCATCCATCCATCTAGGAACCTCTGTAGCTGGAGACCAGTGGTGTATTTATTGTATTTATTCACATTCACACACCCATTCACACACTATAGGCAATTTGGGAATGGCAGTTAGCTTAATCTGCATGTCTTTGGATGCACACAGACCCTAAGGCAGGAATCGAACCCGGACCCCGAAGTTGCGAGGTGACCGTGCTAACCACTACACCAGCATGCCAACCAGCACCTCAAATGCAATCATATAAATAAAAAATGTATATTTTTTTAAAGTCAAATTTGCCGTTGGTGTGACGATAATATGAATTGTGACAAAACTAAAAGAAGCTCAATATGTTTTTCCCCGTATCTAATAAATGGCTAAAAAGTGCACATAGTTTTTTTTTCTCCCTTTAAAGAACACCTATTATGCAAAGTATTGTTTTTTTTGTGTCATTTTCTAGACATTAAGATGGGTCTCCAGTGTGTGTGTACAAACAAAAACAAAAAAAGTGCTGTTTGGCCTTCAGTCTTCAACTTGCGAAATAGATTTTTTCCCCTAATGTGACCTCATATGAGGGGAAACCCTCCTCCAGTTCGTCACTCGGCTTTGCTGTTCTTTGGCAGCAGCGTGCCTCGTTACATAGACGCTGAAGCAGAAGCTCAAAGTATTGTATTATCTAAGAGTATTTTAGCTTGAGGATGAACACATTTTGTTGATGTAATATTAAAATATGGGACCATGTTGGACTTTATAGCTTAATGTTTAGCTGCACGATATCACACCTTCTTGCAACCGTTTATTTTATACGTTGTACCTCCGTGTTACAGTCGAACATCACAGGGTGGCTGCGGAAAGCTCTAGAAACAGACAAGAAGGACTGGCAGAAGGACACGGAGCCCGAGGCGGACCAGGACGGCTACTACCAGACCACTCTACCTGCCATCGTCTTCCAGGTCAACACACACACACACACACACGACATCTCTGATCTCCTCGTCCAGCTCTTCTTTACAGTCCACACTATACCTTATCTGTGTTTTTCTATCTATTTGTCCTCCTGTCTTGTTCCAGATGTTCGAACAGAACCTGCAAGTGGCGGCTCAGATCAACGAGACGTTCAAAGAGCAGGTCCTGATGCTCTGTCTGAAACAGATGACCTCCTTCCTGGTCAGGTCAGTGGAGAATCTCAGAAGAAAATGATTCCCATTGTCTTTTACACATGTCCCTGCAGTATTTTTAAAGCTTTTCCGTGCGTCTCAGGTACCGGGACGAAGCCGTCACTTACAAGGAGGAGCACCTGAAAGACCGGCAGCTTCCGCAGTGCTACGTTCAGTACATGATCGCCATCATCAACAACTGCCAGACCTTCAAGTACGCAAAGCTGGATGTTTTCGTTAGAGATGAATTTAAGCGTGGCGCGTGATACGAGCACGCTGGGCTGGGTGGCGTCTCGTTTGTTTGGTGTTGATGAGATATTTTCATTCTTTCGTTCAGGGAGTCTATAAATAGCCTGAAACGGAAATACTTGCAGTCGACGGAGCCGAGCCAAAACGACGCAGCCATCGAGAAAACCCTGAACGACGTGGCCAAAGAGGGCTGCCAGTTCCTACTGGACGAAGTCTTCCTCGATTTGGAGGTACGACCGGGTGCTGGCTGCTGTGGGCGTGGCCTGTCTATCTTGTCCTGAGTAATGTATAAAAAAAATGTATAAGATGTGGCCTGATGCTGAGAATGCTGTTTAAGTTTTTCAAACGTTAGTTCATATTATTATTATTATTATTATTATTATTATTATTAACCTGAAGATAATAAGATCACGTTACAGAATCATTCTCGTACGGTTTACAGAACCACCTGAACGTGCTGATGACCCGGAAGTGGTTGACAGGCTCTCATGCCGTGGACACCATCTGCGTGACGGTGGAAGATTACTTCAACGACTTCGCCAAAATTAAAAAGCCTTACAATCAGGTAGCGGAGATGTTGGTGGTTCTCGCGCACTTTCCCGCGTGGTGCCGCCACATTGCGGGTTTCGGCTTGTTCTTGTTAATTCCTCTTATTTTCAGCCCTTGAAAACGTAGAAATCTGTGTGTGTAGGAGATGACGAGGGAGGCTCATCGGCGCGTGGTTGTGGAGTACCTGAGGGCCATCATGCAGAAACGCATCACGTTTAAGAACGCAGAGGAGAGGAAGGAGGGAGCGGAGAGGATGATCAAAGAGGCAGATCAGTTCAGCTTTCTCTTCAAAAAACTCTCTGCCGTGAGTCTCCTCTCACAAAGCATTTTAATTGATTATAATCTTGTGATCATGACATGTTATAGTGCAGGATAATAAAGGGTTATGTTGTTTGGGTATTAGATATTATAGCAATAGAATATAAGTGATCCTACAGATTGATTATAAAAGGTTACAGTGACTGAATGTAAGGTGTTTGATGTATTGACTGCTTTTTAGAGGTTGTATGTTTAACTGGTATTAACGGTTATAATGTCACATGGTTGTAAGTGGTTTCTAACGATTGTTTAAAATGGTTATAATGTTGATGGACTTTTAAGGTTATAAGGCAGGTTGTTTTTGTGGGTTGAAATGTCGGCTTATTTGGTTATAATGTTAATCATTATAACCAATTAGCTATAGTCACAATGGGTTGGGTTATTAGAAATTATAAGACATATTGGACATTACAAGTTATAATATTAACTGATTATAGGTTATAGTGTTTTTTTATTAGAGGTTATAATTCAGATTGATTATCATGTTGATTTGTTATTAGAGGATATAAGTGTTGTGTTATAATGTTGAACGGTTATGAAAGGTTATAATGCAGATTGATTTTTAGATATAGTAATGTTGATTGTTAAAGGCTATACTGTTGATTGGGTAATACAGGTTATGATAGTGTTTGGTTATAAGAGGTTACAGATTTGAAAGGTTGTAATGTTTGGTGGTTATAATGAGTTATAATGTTGGCTTATTAGAGGTTACAATGGAGATTAATGAGTTTTAATGGGGGTGTGCCTGTGTCGCAGGGAGACGACACCGACTGGCTCTGTGGCGCCATCTCTGCCATAGCGGAGGTGTTCAAGCTGACAGACCCCACGCTTCTCTTCCTGGAAGTTTCCACACTGGTCTCCAAGTACCCAGACATCAGGTCAGTCTTAACTTCCTGTTTCGCCTTCACCCGGTCTATCGTGCTGGTGTGACTGACTAAATTGGTTGTGTTGCATTGTTAGGGAGGAACACATCGTTGCCCTGCTGGCGGTCCGAGGCGATGCCAATCGCGACACGAGGCAGATGATCATCGAGACCCTGAACCAGAGCAAACCGTCCGTCTCCTCCAACTCGCTCCCCATCTTCAGGGACATCACTGTGCCAACCATCACAGGCATGACGGCAATGGCAGTGCCCAAACTGCTGAAATAACCCACCAAGACCCCGACGACCCTTTCACCTCGTTCGGTCAATAGCAGGATGAGAAACGGCCCCTCGTCGCATGCGCGGTGGAAGTCGAGTGTACAGAAAACGTCTAGTTGATTTATTTTTTCCTTTTGCCCCCAACAAGACTGGACGAATCGTTTCTCCAGCAACTCATATCAGAGCCCGAGCCTCATGTCTCAGTTTTTCCAGGAGTTTCCTGTTTACATGCGTGACTTGATGATTTCTTCACAGCTCACACTTCCTGATGCGTGAAACACTAAAGTGCATGGAACACACACACACTGATGCTGTGAAGATAAGGAGAGCCACCACAGACACAAGCAAATTAATTCATATTAATAAAGATTATGATTAATACAGTTGTAAGGTGTTGGTGCGAGTTATAGATACGTGCAAAGCTGAAAGCTCTCTCAGGTGCTAAGGATTTGTTTCTTTTTGCGTTAATGTAAATGTTCATTTAAGTGAATCGCTGCTCTTGTGTTTTGGCTGATTGATTTTAGAAAATGTAAATTTTGTTTTAAAATTCCACTTTTAAGCTAATCTCATTAACAATAAAAATCTCAAATAGTGATTAAATGCTTCATCACAGAACATTTATACTAACAAGTTCCCATGTGTACCATAAACATGCTTTGTATGTAGCAGTTTTAGTCCTTTGTTACCTTGTGTTGTTAAATTTCGCCTCCTAGTGGCTGCCAAGTGTAACATACAGGGAGACGACACCTGAGCTTTTTTTTTCCTCAACCATTTATTGCTAATAATTCAAGAGAAAATGCTCCATTTGCTTAAAATGCAAATACGATCAGAGATAAATTGTAACCTCCATGTTAATCAACATTTACATACGAAATACAATAAACAATCTCCGAGGCCTAAATAAAAACAAACTCTTTTATACAGTACAGCATCGTAAACCTTTTACACTTGTGAAAAGTTTGGACTAATACAGTTGGCAGGTTCCTGGGTTCGTCTTCCAGAATCAAATTCAACACCTCAGAACATGCAAACGAAATAATAATCATCATAACAATAATAATAATAAAAGGTTTATAAAGGCAATGCCTGGCATAAAAATTAAACCGACCGGCCAAACATCATCCGCCAACCTGCAACAATTTAAAGGCCTCGGGTTCTCAGTCTGACATCCTGACTCTTTATTGATCAGTACAAAAAAAAAAAAAAAAAACAAGCCAAATCTCTCCATAGAAAAGAAACTGATTTCTGAATTGGCTTTGGCAATTTAAGATATGCTTCTTCTTATTCTTCTTTCAATTTTTTTTTGTTGTTTTGTTTTGAAATGCTCACAACCTCGAGACTGAAATAGTTACACCACTTACACAAATTAAGAGTTCCGGAAATCCAAACATCTTGTGGCAAATCGGCACAAATATATCTATATAAATATATATTTATATGCCACCTAATAATTAGAAAATAAGGTTTTAATAAGCAGGCAGGGTCGCTTTGACATCCTCGAAGAGAAAGTCAAAAATAAATCTCCGTCGTGAGACGGTGGTCTCGTTTCCTCGCGCGCTGTAGCCGGAACGTCCTCGACAGGAGTCTTTGATCGTAAAGCTCGGAAGAGACGGCGCACACAAAAATGACCTTTGAAAATCACAATGTTAGCGCGAGAGCAGCGCGGCCGAAATCGAACCCGGTAGCTCGAGATTCGAACCTGATCTGAATCCTTCTACCTGGGTTGTAATTGAACCCGGATGTCCAGGAGGTGGCGTGAATTCTCCTGCGATGAATTGAACCAAAAATAAAAGGCGACTCTGTTTTAGTGCGGTTCTGTTTAGGTTGCAAATTGGATCAGGTCCGCCCCCCATTCCTGGACTTCTGGCCCCGAGGCGAGGATTATCTACGGTACTACAAGGACGTGCGCTCGCTTTGTGCTGCTGCTGATAAAGTCCGCGTGAAGGTCAGCATGAAAAACGCATGCGTCATGCATCGGTCACAGAGGCGCCCCCTGCTGGAACGAACGACAAGCGACTCTTTTAATGCTGTAGATATCAGTGCACTTTGATAAAAACCTGACGTGCGCACACATACACACACACACACACACAGAAATAGAGAGACACGAGCACGCGCACACACAGACACGAGCAGGCTTCTGGAAAACAATACTATTATTAGTGCATCGTGTTCGAACGGGTCGTAAGCGGAGCGCGTGACGGCGTGAGAGACGGTTTTCACAGTACGACGTCTGACTTTAGTTACGCGTTGTTACATTCAGAACACTCACATTGAAGAGTACGTAGTGTAACGAAAATTTTTCCAAAAAAACCCCCCCCAAAACTTCCCAAATAAACTTCTCAACTCAGTTTAGCTGCAAGTATAAAAATTATTCTCAAAGCCGTCTACAATAAAAACCTTCATTTCAAACAAACAAACAAAATAACTCGGAGACCGTTAAGTCGAATCTCCTTTTTTCAGCTCAACTGTAAGGATTTCAGTGTGCACGTGAACGAAGCTGTTAATTTGGGGGTGCACGTGGAGCGGGTTCGTCCCCCAAAAAACGTCTCAGCTTATAAAAGGTGGCTAATACAAATAACTCACACTCAAACACACAAATCCCATCGCTCTGGTGTGTTTAATATAGAAACTGAGACAGAGCGTCTCCTTGGTCCTCAGCTCGCTGTCAATCAGCTTTGTCTAGTGTCTCCGACGAATGTGGGGCGACATACTTAAGCCGGAAGCCACCTGAAACACACACATATAACACAAGCACAAGACACACACGGCTCAGAAGAGCAGCAACACGTTTCGCGCGTTTTTTTGCAGGTTTTTTTTTTTTTTTTTTTGCTTCTACACATTGTGGTCATCAGATATGGATCTAGCAACTAGATTATGGATACGATGTAGGCTGCAGGGAAACTCGTGACCTCCTGGCACTGGCGTTACCTGGCTGCCCGGCGTCCATGGGCGGCTGCTTGCAGTCCTGCGCGTAGTGGCCGCTCAAGCCGCAGTTGTAGCAGGACACGGTGCCACTCTTCTTTATCCCTGCGGCGCCAGGGATGGCGCCCACGGGCGGGAAGACGGGCGGGTAAAAGCGTCCGAAGGGCGTGACCTGGGGCAGGGTGGCATAGCTGGGTTGCGCGGGCATCAGGTGGTCCGAGTGGGTGTGCAGGAGCGTGCTGCCGGCGAAGGCAGCGCTCTGGGTGTAGAAGGGCAGCGGCGTCCCGTTAGCTTGGTGGCCCTGCGCGGGGAAGGTGGTGCTGCACAGCGATGGCGCCAGCTGGAAGAACGGCGCAGGCGGCCCGAACATCTGGCGGGCGGGATGCGCCGGGAGGAAGAAGCTGGCGGGAGACTGGTAGGCTCCGTTGCCGCCGCAGGTACCGCGGCAACCGCAGGTATTGCAGCTGGCGGTTTGCGACTGCGCAGTGCTGTTGATGTACGCCGCGTTCTCGCTCGGCGCCGGCATGCTGGCGGGCGACGGCAGAGGAGCGGAGCTGGGTATGTGAGTGGGCATGGCGCTAGCAAGTGCGCACTGGACTAAGCCCGAAGGCGCGTGAGCGCTCTGGGGTTGAGCGCTCGCCTTGGCGCACGCTTTCCCTGGAGCGGCGATGGCGCTGGGTGGAGCCTGAGGCTGGGGTGGTTCGGGGAAGGCGGGCGGAAGCGGGCACTGGGACCCACTGATTGTGATGGTGAGTTTGCTCTCTCCAGGTTTGCCGATGTCTCTGTGCGCGGTGCTGTACTGCAGGGCGTAGGGGAGGCAGAGCTCCACAACAGCTGAGGGGTGAGACGGGACATCCGCACCCGTGCGCTCCGGTTCCGCCACCAGCGGGTTCACCATGGCGACCGCCTTCCTTACAGTGCCCTGCCCGTGGAGGAGGCGGGGGGCGTCGGGTGGATCCGGGACGGAGTTATCCGACTGACTCTCTGTATCTGAAAAGGTCACACACACGCACACCGAATGTTTAAACTACTTCCCCGCAGTGAGCAAGTTTTTCTGACATGACGCAACACCGTTACACACACACACTGATCAGCGCGAATACACTTCAGGAGATCTTACTTTCATAACATTAGAGGGGGAACGGGATTGGTGTGTGGTGGAGATCAGAGAGTGTGAGTGAGAGAGAGAGACACGCACTCTCTCGGAGCTGACCTTGTGTTTCCAGGCTGTGCTGATGATGGATGGGACTCGACGGCACCGAGTTCGAGCTCTCTGAGGACGTGTCTCCATACGTGTCCCTGCCGGAAGCTTTCAGAAACACAAACACAATTTGATTTATACAGTACAATGCTGGCAAGGTACCACACACACACACACACACACACACACACACACACACACACACACACACACACACACGACTCCTTATTCAGCTGTAGCCTCAGTAAGATCACATCAGTGTTTAGATAAAAAAAACTCTACAGAGACGATCTACTGATTTACTCAACACTCACTCTCTAATACCTCTGTGACACACACACACACACACACACACTCCTACTTACCCTTACACACAGTCTGATTGATCATCTGGACAGCAGGACCTCTCGGAGTGCCGTTAGCTACAGCATTTTTCCCCACTGGGCCTCTCCTGTTTCTGTCTCTGTCTCACACACATTAATTGACAAAACTTTACAACTCATATTCAGTTATTTTCCTTGTTTGTCCCTGATTCACTCTAAACAGACTTACAAAACTCCCTCCAAAATACACCGCTGTGTTATTCTGCGCAATCAAAAGTCCCAGTTTGACTTGAACGGCCCTCATATATTCTAGATTATTTAGCATTTCACACTTCAGCATCGAATCCGCTGATTGTACAGTTTGTACCAGCCGGTGAGATGTGAAACCCTTGACTGTCCATCCATAAAACCTCAAGTCATTTCACAACAACTTTAAAGTCTGTAACATCTGTACAGCTGTGGCCCCCCCCCCCTCTTCTTCCGACTTCTCTGCACACTTTATTCAATATACAGGGATTAAATTACCTTTTCCCTGGCGGTCTGGCTTTGACCTTCCTCTCCTCACACTCCTATAGGACGCAAGAAAGCAGAGGAACGTTTTAAATTGCTGGTTGTGTGAATTAAGCGGAAGGAAGAAATATGGGGGGGAAAAAAAAGAAAAGAAAAGAGTGACCTGCTCGGGGTTTGGTGCAGACGGCTGGGAGCTGCGTCTCCTCCCAGTGACCTCCACGTAGGGCTCGGCGTGCAAACTCCGCCTGCTGCACTCCCACTGAGCGCTGTCTATGTGTTGCTTACTGGACACACACACACACACACAAGTAATGAATGCTGGAAATGTTACTCCATCCTTATAGAACCAAAATTAATTCCCAACAAAACTGTCAGACGTTGCTTTTCCTGTGAGGACGTTTGGACAGCAAAATGAATAACGTGAAAAATATTAGGGAGACAAGCGTGTGCATGTGTGTGTGTGACTCTCACCCATGGCTCGTGTTTCCAGCGCTGTGTGTTCTGGAGCAGGAGATCGCGTATGAATCAAGATCTAGACGATAGAGACTCTCATTAAAACAACCACAAAAGTCTGAATTACATTAAACACCTTTTAAGTTACTTTTGAACCAAATGTCTTTCCAGACGAGGGTCTTATGATTTACGCTTGAAGCGGATACAATATCGCGATACCTGCTTTGATAAATGATATATATATATAAAAAAAAAAAGCTTTGTTATTTTACAACCCAGCGTTCTTATGTTGTCTGATTACATCATTTGAACGGATTTGAATCAACAAACCTTTTTTTGTTGTCTCCCATTAAGCAGATAGTCAGGTGCATAAATTTTGGAACAAAGTTTTTTTTTTTGGCATTAGTGAGTTAGGGGAAGCTATCTCCCTTGTTCAGATGATATACAGTACAGTTGACCTCCATGAAGTCGCGGTTCAGAGTGTAAGACGTTCACAGATTTTTTTTTCCCTCAGGACCTAACAAATAATTGTTTGCGGAGACCCCTGCAACGCCGCAGAAACTGCAAATATCCTCAGCGATTTTTTATGCCTCTTTTCATGGCTATTTATAATTTTAGGCATAAATAATGTACAAATTTTGTAGCATAAATATTAACGTAAATTCAGCTAAATTTCCATACAAGATATAATACTGTACATATTATTTAGGAAAACGCGGCTTGTGATGGTGAATTATTACCGTATTTACCCTACTGTACTGATACAGAACAAAACGTGCTCGCATGAATTACAGTACATATAGAGGTGTGACATTGGTGTTTTACTTTCTAGCACTGGGGGAGACACAGCAGTACAGTATACGGGTTTACCTTTATATTCAGTTTTTGTTTTTTTTAAGGGTAATGCATTAAGCCGAGTTTGAAATCAAATGAAAGCGTTTTGGGGACATATTTAGGGTTTAAACTGTAAAACTAGGATTTTTTTTTAACCACATCCAAAATTTAGCATTTTTTTCCCCACAATTGTAGGTGTTTTAGGAAAGTAAACCTGTGAATTTCGGGGGGTCGACTGTACTACACCATCAAGATGTGCAGCACATGATGCAATATATAAAACAGTTTTAATTTCAGCACAGACATGATTCAATCAATGAACCTCATGTCCTTTTAGGGGCTCCCTATAATGTTGCCTTTTTCTTTTAGAAAAAAAAAAAAAATCTACCAAAAGAACAATGATGATTCAATTCAGGCCTGATTTCATATGACTCAGTTCAGCAGGGAATTACAAGGGGGGGGCTCATAAGTAATAGAACAAACTAACAATTTCAAAACACAATTTCTTTTAATATTTGGAAACACTGAAGGAGCACAGATGGGAGTGTGTGTATTTGTTTGGCTGTTGAAATGAATGATCAACAGCTTTTCTCCAGTATTGCTGACTCCTCCTTTAATCCGAACCATAACGGCGGAAAAAACTACTATGCCCAAAAGTAACGTTAACTCGGAATCACGTATCCAGTTAGCGGAACAGTTCAGGAATAAAGAGCTCTATGGCTCAAATAAACAGCAGATGTGTACCGTACTGTACGCATTTCAATTAACTAAGCATGAAAAGATGGAGTCATATGGAGTCCCTTCAGGGAAGCTGTAAAATTATCTGCCAGTAGAATAAAACAATTTAATGGCCATAAAAAGATATATTCAACAGTAAAAATATATTAAACACGCCCATTAAAATGTTTTATTCTACTGGCAGATAATTTTTTTACGGAGCCCCTAAAGGGAAATGGGTGAAGGGGGGAAAAAGGAGAAGCAAAAGAAAATAATAGATCAAGACAAAGGATGGAGAAGGGAAAAATAAATGAATAAATAAATCGAGACTCATACTTCCGGGTCAGTCTTTCCAGCACCAAAATATGCAAAGGGCACGTACGTCAGTGGGGCGACCTAGAAACATTCCTGATGTCAAGAGAAATAACACAGGAAACCGTAACGCTCAGGAAACAGGACGAGCTGCGCCACGATAAATTTTATTACGAGTTATATGCGCAAATGTTTACAAGATGTCCAACAAGACGCTTCATGCGGTACTTGAACGCAACAATAGCTAAAATGCACCGACTTATTGGCCCTTTCCATATTTTGATGCTAAGAAGATACGGCGTATGAAACACGTCATCTCAATTTCTTTATGCCCTCCAGATTTTTTTTTGATGTCCCATAATTTTAATTATTTTTTTAAATGTAATTTATTTTCCTTCATCGGATTCCCCCCCAGTATATGTGTGTGTGTGTGTGTGTGTGTGTGTGTGTGTGTGTGTGTGTGTGTGTGTGTGCGCG
>JAOTQY010000020.1:2649091-2659426 GCA_026413445.1 Dolichallabes microphthalmus | reverse complement strand
ATATATCATGTCTCATGGATGGATGGTTCCATCTATTAACATCCGCCGTTTCGTTATTTTCAGGGTCGGGTTGCCAGGTTGACGCCTGGTGGTATCTGAGCACTTGGGGGTGAAGGGCCTTGCTCAAGGGTCCAACAGTGGCAACCTGGTGGCGTCGGGGCTCGAACCGGGGACCTCCTGGTCCGCAGTCCAACACCTTAACCAGCGAGCCATACAAAGCAATAATCTTTTTTTTTTTTTTCCGCATCACACTCCAATCCAGTAGGTGGCAGTATTGCACAGACTGCCCGTGAATTTAAATGAAGGAGAGAAAAAAGAATTCTGCAAAACATTGGTATTTGTGGAAAATGGAAGCAGTTGTGTTAATGTTTGCAAATTTATGAAAATAAGTGAATTGATTTTGAATCGTAAACTGACCCACTGATTTATGTAAACAAATCGAATAATTTATTACATCACACAACTCTTAACACAAACGTAAACAAGTGAAATTTTATCGTAAAATGTTATCATGGTTATTCGATCAGTGTTCAAGTCAAACTGGGACTTGAATAATAGAATACAGTTCTGAGAGTTAAAAACTCTGTTTCTCTATATAATCCCCTGCTACGCTAATGCACGTGTTTCAATAGTGCTTGGACACCATCAAAGTATAAAATCTTCTCAGTCAACCGGAGCCACAATCAGACTGCCTGCTTCACGTCTGAAACGCCGGCCTCCCAGGAACTCTTTTAAATCATATCGCATCATACTGGTTGCAAGCCTGGGGTTTGGCCCTGCTAATTTGGACTGAGATGAGAAGAATTGTGGTTAAAGGTAACACTCACCTGAGCATTCTCTCCTGCTCTCTGTGCTCGCCCTCGGTCCGACTCAGTAACCCGATCACGTCCTGCTCGAACCCTCCTGCGCTCTGTTCCTTACACAGCTTACAGACGAAACAACAGGAAAAGAAAAAGTACGAGCTTTAGAGATTTAACACTGCTTTAGCTCTGACTTTAAAACATAAAATATATTAATAAATATTTATTTATTCATAATATTTAATAAAGCAAAGCCTTTGGATCGGTTTTCCGCACTAATATTTAAAACATATTGCTTTTTACGCTGCATCAGACTCTCTCTTCTCTTTCCCCTACAAGCAAAGCGGACTGCTCTTTTATGGTCTAACAGGAGGATATAAAGTTCACTCTTTACTTCAACCTGGAAAAGATGGCAAGCAGAAATGATTTACGCAAACAGGACCTGCTTTGACAGCTGTGATTTAAAACGGTGCTTGAAAAAAAAAAAAGAAGGGGGAAAAATACCTTCAAAAGGAACTCGTGCAGTTCTCGATGGCTTTTGGTCACAGCCGTAGACGACAAGTCGGACCATTTAACCTGGAATGCGAAGGACAGGGTTAGACTTACAGGCATGTGATTTGGGGTTTTGCTGTTAGTAGTAGTTGTAGTAGTTGTGCTTAAGACATGAGAACATTCCCCCGTTCCATGCAGATCACATCATTTCTGTCTCGGGATGGAACTGAAGTAAATCAAAGTTTTCAGCCACTGACTCATAAGTTTTGTATGTCTGGTGTTTGATGGAGGGGAAAGAAAAAAAAGAAGAAACGCGCATCCCGGCGGCGCACGATGCGTCAGGAACAGCAGTCGCGATAATGACATCAGCTACGGCTGGAATGTTTCCGAGCTGTGGCGCTAAAAAACTAAAAATAACTTATTACATAATTTTTCACCTGAACGTTCTGTCGTTTTTTTTGGTTTTTTTTTATGTCGTAATGTCTACAGCAGGAGGGTTACAACTTCTTATAGCCAGATCCCTGAGGGAAAATATATAAATAAAAGAAATTAAAATCACTGACGTGTATTTTCTCAGGTATAAAATCCAGCTATGCAAATATTCAACATGCATTCCTTCGTCATGTTTGTTTTACACTGCAGAGTTTGACGTTTTTATTGCTAACCATTCCTCTCGTATGAGATTTAAAGCATGTAAAGCAGTAAACAGCACCTTTTTCTTTCCCTTTCAACGTCTAGTCGGGTTTACGTTGATGTTGCTTCGGGGATTTTCCAGAATTTTCCCGTTAAACCATTGATTAACGGTTTGTTTACATCAACTTTAATATTCCAATTATAATCGGCATTAAAAACACATCATGTAAATAACTCGATCAGAACGGTCTGACTTGATCGGGAAGGATTTTCAGCAGGAATGAGAGGTTTGGTGTAATCATTTGAGATTCAGTCGGTAAATATTAGCCGTGTGAATACTCAATCTGCTAAATTCTCTCTTCTTGGAATACATATATTCTTCCTGTGTATGTTTGCCCCACATGGGGGTAACAGTAGGTGGTGTGACGAGTTTCCAGGAGGGAAATTTTGCTACCGTTTCTGATCAAAATGTAAACATCTGCGAGAACCAACAGCTCCACTGGGTCTATGGCTGAGAAGTAATTTCTGATTGGCCCCCATTTTACACGTAGTGAAGCATCTAAATGATCAGATAAAAGTGAATTCCTGAAACCAATCATAACACAGAAGGCGAGATTTAGAGGAAAAGATGGTAAGCCTAACCTAACCTCAAAGTTGGAGAAATATTCTTATTTTTATAGCGGAAAACCTAAAAAAAAACTAAAATTATATTCAGATTAATCGCTTTGAGCGTGTAAACGCACATCTCGGATCATCTGATCAGCTTCCATGTCAACAGTTGAGCTAGAATCTCAATCAGATTAAAGAAATAGTGTGTTGTCTTTTGTCCATTTTTTATATTTGCATTTACAGTGCTAAAATGTTCCTGTAGGTGACGCTGTTAATCTGCTCATTTATAGACTTCTATGTTGAACACGTCATATAATCTAGGGCGTTTTTACATTAGGAACAATTAATTTGTTATAAGTCTGGAACGATTGCCTAATGTGAAAGGATCCTAATGTGGCCCTAATGTGGCAGCACCCTAATGTGGCAGCACCCGACTGTGACCCTAATGTGAAAGCACCCTTATGAGGCCTTAATGTGGCAGCACCCCAAGTGACCCTAATGTGGCAGTGCCCTAATGTGGCCCTAATGTTGCAGCGCCCTAAGCGGGCCTAATGTGGCAGCGCCCCAATGTGAAAGCGCCCTAATGTAGCCCTAATATGAAAGCGCCCTAATGTGGCAGCGTCCTAATGTGGCAGCATCCTAATGTGGCCCTAATGTGAAAGCACCCTTATGAGGCCCTAATGTGGCAGCGCCCCAATGTGTAAGCGCCCTAATGTGGCCCTAATGTAAAAGCACCCTAATGTGGCAGCGCCCTATTGTGGCAATAATGTGAAAGTGCCCTAATGTGAAAGCCCCCTTAAAGGGTCCCTATTAGTAAAAAAAAAAAAAACACCTTTTGTCCTTTTTCCATTTTTGCACTAGGCGGGGCTTAAATAAGCTGATTAAAAATGAGAAGATTCTCTTCCCTTCCCTTCCATTTTGGGGGAGGGATGAAATAAAGAGAGTTTGTTGCATCAGTGGAGTGTTTTAGCTGGAGCATTAACACATACATGTGTATGAGAAACTCCTCATGCTTCAAATCAGCTTTTATTCTTTACCCAACAGCCTACATCGTCGTGGGTCGACAAATGACGACCAAAAAAGAGACGGCCAAAAGTGGGCCATTCCAGTGACTGCAGTCATCCTGGGGGAGGTCTGAAACACGATGAGACTGTACGGTATGTGTGGAAACCTTTTACACAGCACTTGGATTCAACGGAAAGGATGACGGCGAGGCTTCCTTTTCACTCCTGAGCTCATTCTTATGTTATCTCGATGTGAGTCACGGTGGAAAGAATTGCTGTGTATCCCAGGGCGCACTCTCTAGAGGTCATACGATGAAAGCACAGTGTAGTTCGGTTCAGGTCAGTTCAGGATGCAGCGCGGTAGCCTTATGCTCACACCGTCTGATAATTAATCGCACAAAAGGGGAACGTGGGGGGTGGGGGGGGGAATCATAGATATGCTCAAAAAACAAAACAAAACAGAGAGAAACAACAACTGGCGTGTCTGTGACTTGTTTGGCATACACGCAGGCAGCCGGAGTCGATAAGAGGACGGATGTAATTATAGCAATTCATCATTGCCCAGATGCCAACAAAAGCGTGTTGAAGGGTTTATCTGTGATGCTGCGCTGCCTTTCAACACGAAGTAAACACCGAGCTGTTTTGTCTAGAGCACCTTTTTTTTGCCTGCAAAATAAACCAGAGTCAATATTGACATCTTAATACCCGGTTAGCGCGTGAGGCTCGGTGGCGTGCACCGCGCAGGCCCTGGAATTAAATCTCCACTGGCAGTGATGTACGAGGAGCTCTGCTTGAAATGCACAGAGTGAGAGGAATTCATTTCCTGCTCTTTAGAAAAGCTGGCGCGGCTCAGGATTCCCCTGCCCCTCCGTCACGCTCCGCCCCCCCTCCTCTCACAAATCCTCTGGAGATAAAACGGGAAACGGAGGATTAAATCGCGAAGCTGCGAGCCAGCAGGCGCAGAGCGAAACGGTCAGCCCCGTGCTTTTGGCTGCTTTTCAAACTCGCGCACACTTGACGCAATGTGAGGTCTGATGGGAGGAAGCCGGCAGATTACATAACAGCGAGGTGTGCGATTCGGAATACGCTGGAATTTCAGCTGGCACTAAAACACCTGTCAGAGCCATGTGCTTTCCTTTACAGAGAAATCCAGCTATTTAAAAAAAAAAAAAAAAGTTACTCTACTTTCTTAAAACATAATCGTATTTGAAATAGTATAGTACTGTTTCTCTCAGATTTGATTGGCCGAGAGAGGTTGGTTTTGGGTCAATAGTTATAACTGCACGCTAGTAATTCTTTATAATAAAAACAAGGTGTTGGTATTTAATAAAGAAAACCAGACGATTTATATGGTGAGGGTTTTTGTAGAGAATTTTGTCTTTAACATAATGACTCTGTAAGGAGTCTCCAGTGTTGGTTTTCTTCTTTATTCAATTAAATTAACTTTGCAAAATTTGCGATTCATCTGGAAATGGGAAATGTTTTACTGTGACAGGCTGCAAAGTGCCCAAAGATGCAATTTTAAACCCTTTCAGGCTCAAATTAAGTTTTAGTAACAGGAAAAATCTGATATTTGGGGAAAATGATCAAACTTAAAAAGAAAAACTCATAAAATATGTATCTGGGGGTAATAAGGTTGCAAATGGGTTAACTGTTGCAAATCAGCAACGTCTGCCTTGAGAGGTTTAAAAATTGCTTGTTTATGCACCAACCTCAGCAGCGACCTCATTTCCCCTCTCGTCCGTTCCAAGCATTCAGCATCACCAGTATACTAATCACCGGCCTGATTATCGGTCATCATCTGCAACAGTTTATCACTGGTTCAGCCTTAAATTAGATTTTTTTTATTCACTTGAATGACTCATAGTTCACTATGTGGGGCTCAACAAACAAACATACAAACAAAAATCCTTTGAATGTGCTCAGGTGCAGGGACTGAAAACGAGAAGTAAAAAAAGTTCTTCAGAAAGCCTAGAGAACTATTCCTCAAGATTGGATAACAAAATACAAGAAAGTCTGGCTACGATGAGAAGTAGTGGCTAAGTAGCTAGCTAGCTGAATGTGAGGCTAAAAAAAAAAAAAAAATCTAAACAGTTATTTTTCACCAAAAAAAAAAAAGACTTTTTTTTTTTTTTTCAACATTGCTTCAAAAAAATGTGTATGATTAAATTTGTGCTCATTCAAAGATTGTGCAATTGTGGGCTTTAAAATGTTTGTTTCTTTGTTTCTCCGGGACACAAGAGAAAATAAAAACCGAAACGTAATTACCTCAGACGATCGCTGTAGCTCCATCAAAAATAAATAACGTGTGAAAAATGCTATAACACAAGCAGAAACTACAAACTAGTTAGGTCATATAGTTCCATCAAATATAACATAACTATAAAAGAATAGGATGTGGTGGTGTTTTTTTATGGCTATAAGAGTAAATAAAACACTTTTCACAGGGTACGTGCTGTTCTAAAAAAAAATTCATGTCTCAAAAAATAAATAAATAAATAAATCTCCTCTGTTGCTAACGGCACAAACATAAGACTGACGGCCATTTTGGAAAACCACTTTTTTTTCACTCCTACCCCTTAGTGCTGTGTGGGATCATTTCCACTTCCTAACCCGCCGCCCAAAAATTTAACTGAAGAATCGAACAGAAAAAAATTATAAAATACAAATAAAAAAAGCTTGGAAGTGATGAGGATGATGATGAAGTTCATTCTTGAATTTAAACATACAAAACAGATTTAGGACACAAACCGAGACACCCACAGGCGCTGAACTGAACTAGAGATCGCTGTATAAGGGTTTCGTTTTTGTTTGTGTCTTAGCTTAAACTAATAAGATTTTCGGTCGTCAGGAAAATCCTTCTCTGGAGACGAGGAAACGAACACGGCGGATATAAACGGATGCAGGTTCAGGAACAGATTTTAGTACTCAGGCTCTTACTGCTTCTGCCCAGCCTGAGCGAAAGAAAGATGGATGACTTGGCAGGAACACACTCCCCCATGCCACATACAGGCAAGCAGATGGTACGGCCCGCCAAGCTCCAGCTCCCTTCTCGTTGCCTGTGTGTGTGTGTGTGTGTGTGTGTGTGTGTGTGTGTGTGTGTGGAGAATTTCTGCCACCTTTACTTGTAAACTAAAACTAAAACAAATCTCCTGGGAATGGGAATGCACCTAAAACTCAGCCATACAATAAATAAACAAACAAGTTTAAAAAAAAGAAATGATCCTTATGACCTTTTTCGTTATCCACTTTTCCAGTTTCCACCCAATTCCTTTGAGAACTAGCTGGCTAAGCCATGTGTGTAATGTTTGTCTTGCACAATATTTAGCTGCATACTTTTTATGTCGGGAATCACCCGAGACATTTTTTGTTTTCTGATTTATTATTCTGCGTTTTTATATTTTGGCTTCATTCAAGAATTTCACAACTATATATTTTTTCATTTCATTTTCTGTACCGCTTTATTTATATACAGGGTCGCGGGGGCCTGGAGCCTATCCCAGGAAACTTAGGGCACAAGGCAGGGTACATATTGAACACAAGTAATTAAATGCAGCCCTTCCTTATAACACTAGTTGATTACTTACAAACCAAGCACAGCATTTAAACACTAGAAAGAGTACAAAAAACCTCTTTGTCACCCGTCATAATTCACTCCTACGCCACGGGGTGCCAAAGTTTGAATAGTATAGATTGTAGCACCTGTAGGATTATACAGAAACGCCAACGTTTTGCTGCCTCTAACGCTTCCGAAGTCTCAGAATTAAATTTGGAAAATGAAATTAAGTATTAATTAAGAGAAGTAGTTGTGAGCATGTGGGAGTGCACGGCTTCTAACATGCATGAGTCTCGAATTTAATTGTTTTGAGACTAACGCAAGAGTGTGAAATGAGTGGGATCTGAGACTAATTTGCTTGCAGAGTTTGGAGGAAAAGGCCAAAATCAAAACCTTTAAATAAAATTTTTTTAAAATAAACTCATCTCTAATACCTTGTCATATCTAATTTTATTTGGTGAAGTCATGTAACCATCAAGCTTTAGCTATATTTAGACTGAGTTTAGCTATGTCACTGTCAACACCTCGTTATACTTCTGGCCAGACAGCTATATTTAATAGGCATGGGAATCCCAAGGGTTCAAACAATATTGGTATGATACCTAGGTGCAATTCCATCTGTTTTGCAAAGGATCACAATATTATAAATATCCTGAATTTATGTTAATTAAAACTTTAATTTTTTTTTACAAGTGTTAGATTTAAACAAACTTTGACATTACTTCTTAACTTTTGAGCCCGTTTGTAAGTCGGACAAAGTGAGCCTTATACACCTTTGACATAAAAATACAATGGAAAGCACCAGGTTTGGTGTCTTGGTTCCTCATTATACTCTCGCGAGACGCTGCCTCCAAATCGCGAAGGGAGTCCCGGTGACACAGCGGGGTCAGCTGTGGAAGACGACGGTGGGAGGATAAGACTACATGGCATTTACTGTGCACTTGAACAAACGGCATTTTGTCTCAGAGCTGTTTTCCACTGTATTGGACTGTTTTGTTGAGGATTTTCCACACACTCACATACTCACAATATACCAGATTTTTCATACATTCACTTACACACTGAAAATATTATTAATAATAATAATAATAATATTATATATAATTGTAAATATTACATGTAAGCTACTTCTCACGCAGCCCATTGGTATCTGCGGAAATTCGTAACTCGAATGTTCATAAGTCGGGGACTTAATGTAATTTACTCCTATCACACAGGATGCTGTGCTGCCTGCCAAAGGATGAACAGGTTAGAGCACACCACCCGCAGGATTATAGAGGAACTGCAACATTTGACAACCTCCGATGTGAACGTATATAAATGAAAAATAATATTTTTTAAAATATATTTTTGGATTAACTGTGGTGATACATGAATTGTAACAAAAAAAAATTTACAATTCTGAATTGATTTCTTTTCGTCTATCTATAGTATTTAATACCGTACCTAGGATTTTTTAAGCTAGCTGGTGTTATGCATTTCCACGAGCATAGACATTTAATTTCTTATTTATTGAACATAATACTTTAAGTTAATTTAAATCCTGCACACACACACAAGATGCATTAAACTGGTGTTTTTATTATTAGACGTTTGTCGTATATATAAAACCAAGAACCAGTCATGTTAGCAGCTTTAGAATTGGTTATTAATTCCTGTTGGAAAACCCTCTCAGTTCATGTCCACTCGTCCCACTAGGCAAGGACATAAAACCCATGATCCACCGAGCTCCATCTCTTTCCCTCTCTGAGTGAATAAATCTCATTTTGCTCCCAGCAGGATCTGAACCGATTTGCTGCCACACTCGACTGCCACTCGGTGAACTTGTAATGACACGCGGCGGCCGCCGCAAACACTTCCACCGCAGGCGGTGTCGGAGCAACTCTCCATCACCGCTCGCTAACGTCGGGGGAATAAAAGCCAGAAAAGGAGGCGGGTGAAAGGCTAGTCACGTCCTCGCAAGTGTCCTCGATATGTCTCGCCCACGCCTCCGGGGCTCTGAAGAACTACTACAAGATGGATGCACTCCTCCCTTTGGAGTGAGAAGAAAAGTCGGACGGATGCGCTTTTGAGCGCGGCCAAGAGCTGCATAGCTCCGAGGACGACAAATCAAAACCTAGTGCTTTGATAGAAAAACTCCAGCTTGAGGGCTGCACAGATTGTTTTTGAGAAGGGACACACACACACACATATGGAACAGTTTTTTTTTTTTTTTTTAGGAAATCTGGGATGTCTCAGCTTTCAGACTGCAAATTGGACAAACTTTGCTCGTTTAACGTTTGATAATGACGGTCATTAAAGCTTATCTTGGAGAAGGACAAAAAAGGCTTTAAAGAAGGCTAAAATGTTTTATTTATTAGACAAAATAGCGCGTTAACAACTCTCAGTGAGAACACGTCATCCTGTTCACACGCAGGGGCAAATCTTTCAGCGGTGATGTCGTTATCTCGCCAACAAGACCGCGCTATTGACCGCAAAATCTTTTTCTTTTTTACTTTTTATCGTCCCCGGATAAGTGCAACCAGGAGTGGGGAAGGAACGAAAGGTGACAAACACCTCTATATCACTTTGTTTTTGAACGTCCAATCGGTACTGTATGTCAACAAAAAAAACCTGAACTCAGATCGCATTTCCGTGAAAAACGTGCCGCTACGACTTCCGACTCAAAACGGCGCTTAATGAGTCGCGCTTTAGGAGTAAAGAAAAGCCCAAAGACTGTTTTGCATGGTAAGGAAGCTCCTTTGTATTTCGGAAAAACACTCGCCGCTTTAGAATGACCTTTCCCAAGGCCTGAATGAAGCAGTCTCGAGATCACATGACTCTCAAGATTAAAGGTGCTAGAGATCATTCCTAGGATTACGAGTTTGTTCCTAAAGCGTCTTTCAGGACACATACTAACCTCATGTACGTGTAAATACTATTGATGAATCCTTAAAAGTTTTACTTTACCTTTTTTTTTTTTTACAGAGCCCCTCCCCCTGCCATTAACTCCTCATAAATATTCATAAGCAGACTCCCATGCTCGTTAATATTCATGAGCGGACTTTTGAAATGCAGCTGTTGCTTCTTCTCCAAACGTTTGTTTGATGAGTTTGATTCAACATATGTGGAAGAAGAAAAAAATAAATATCGTCCTTGAGGGCAAGGATGATTTTGAAACTTTGATTCATTCATTCATTTTCTATACCGCTTTATCCTGTTCAGGGTCGCGGGGAGCCTGGAGCCTATCCCAGGAGACTTC
>JAOTQY010000020.1:2596831-2609475 GCA_026413445.1 Dolichallabes microphthalmus | reverse complement strand
ATACCTATTCAAATTAAGCATGGATTTTAATGAAGGTTATGAAAACCATGCTGAGTGTTGAATCGAAGTGGAAAGATTTAATTTAGTTCTGACGTCATAAAAGCTGATAGATCTATATCTGCATTTTCTGCTGCATTTTTTTTTCTTTAGCGTTTTATCAGAAAATCTGCCCACTTACATTTTATGATGAAATGCTATCAGATACACTTTTACTCTATGGTTATCTCTGAAACAGTATGTAGATTGCGAATTATATTAAAAAAAAAAAAAAAGTTTTATGGAAAGTCTGAGAGGAAACCCTGATCACACTTTTCTGTGTTTTACAAGTCACACCCATTTAATGCATTCATATTTTCTTTGTATTTTCTTTGAAGTCCATATAATGCCTGTAAGGGGCTCATTTTGTGTGTGCATGTGTTTCACAGGGATCTCAGGGAGACCCTGGTGTTCAAGGGCCACAAGGCATCATGGGTCTACCAGGGTTAAAAGGCCACAAGGTGCGACCACTTTTGCAGCTCCTTCCAAGCCCGGATTTTTTATTTCTTTTATTTTTTATCAATCAGTGTTCATTCTGAGATTAGTGCTACAAGGTCACCGTTACGCTTGGTAAATAATGCGCACTGCTTCTTTTTTTTCTTTTCAGGGGGAATCAGGAGAGTCTGGTCCAAAAGGAAGTCAGGTACTGCAGCTCAGTGGAGGGTGATGGAGTGTGACATTTATTTTCCTGCTGCGTATGTTAGTACAGAGACTGTGTTTAGTCTCTGTGCGGTGGATGGTGTGAACTGAGCGTGCCATGCTTCGTCAGCTTTTTTGCGCTTGCTTTTAGAGAATGACAAGGATGGAAACAAAAACAAGACACAGAAGATGATGGCAAACCTGAAACACTTACTGAATTAAAGAAAACACTGGTGACGAAAAAATAATCAGCAAAAGGGTGGAGAGCTCCACAAAAAAAAACATTTACTCATCTTTTTTACTATACGTTTATTATATTTATTATACATTTACTACAAAATGACGTTTAACTTTTTAACCACTAATTAGCCATAACATTATCCAAATACTCAATATTAGGCGTGTGATGATAATGTTATGGCTATACTGCACCATCTAAGAATCGGGTTACCAGGTACAAACTCGCAGCTATTAACTGATGTTCTCTTTAACCTCGAGTCTGCTCTTTCACTTGAAGTAAAGATGGAAAAAAAACCCTCTGATCTTGTGATGTGATGGTACGGAAAACCCTTTCACGCTTTGATGTGTTAAAAAACATCACATTATAGCTTTACCTTTGATGCATGGGACTTAACAAAAGCTTAATATAAGATGACATAGATGTAAAGAAAACTTTCGCTTTGTGTTATCTTGTGGTGGTATGTGGGCTCAGTGGTTTAAAGGGGGGGGAGAGTTAGAAACAGGTCTGTGTGTGTGTGGCGTTTGCATGTTCTTCCTGTGCTTGGTATTGCTCCTCTGGTTTACAAAGACATGCAGATTAAAGTAATTGGCATCTCCAATTTGCCCGTAGTGTTTGTGTGCTTGTTCATAGAGAATATAGAGACCGTTATATAGTTACTCATATCAGTGTGTATCGCAAATCATTGCTATGGAAATGGTAATGTATTTAAACAAACGAATCGATAAACAATAATGCGTACACTTTCTGACTGATCAGAACAGAGTATTCGACAGTGCAGTGATATAACTACTGTTAATTGTATTCGTCTTTTAAAAATTGTTCCGATCTTATAACTAATTTATAACAAACATATCGGGTTTTCTATCAAAGCAAAATATAGTGCAGCACAATGCACGGACTAATAATATGAAGCAGCTCCACTGTTACTAGGCTAACAAAGAAGGGGACATGAGTCAGAGTTTCTCTGAAACTCAGTGTTTCTTCAGTAATAAACGGAAGCCAGTTGTCATTTATTTTAACCACAGTACATGCATCGATGTTCTCTTGAACATGCACTCATACAGTAGTAGAATGCACACAATCTTTCCACATATACCATAAAATCTGTTGAGGAATGACATAATGATATGAAGAACTAAAACTTGCATGCTTTGCTTTTTCTATTTCCAGGGTGAGAAGGGAAGTTCGGGATCACCTGGGCTCCCTGGGAAACCTGTACGTACCGTATAATAAGCTCATGATAACAATAGCCTGTAATAATTAGACTTAGACTGTATTGTTAAGGTTTTTTTTTTATTTATCTTCAATGAGGATGTGATTCAAATTAAACTAAAATAATTGTCATGAAGTAGACGAAGTACAAGTTAACGAGTGTGTGTGTTTTCTTTCTATACCTGGGTCTTTGCAGGGCGAGCCGGGCCTCAGGGGGGGCAAAGGAGAGGTGCGTATTCTTGCTGAAGCACACTCAGACACTTTCACAACAGTGTTTCCTGCTTTTTTTACAAACTGGGAGCTCTTTCAGTTCCTGCCACGTTTCTAACATACTACTGGTACTTTGAACAGAAACACAGGCATTAAAGTTTGCATTTTTTCCAAGCATGTAATAATAATAGTAATACAGTAATAATTAACTCATTATAAAGATACTGTACAATGTGTTCGGTTTGGTGTTCGGTTGTTGTTCATTTTTAGAGAATTGTCTTTTTCTTAATAAGGTAAAAAATACATGCATTTCATCAGAACAGGGGCGGAATCAAATGAGAGAAGTGTTTTTTTTTTTTTTCAATGATTTCGCTGGAATTGCAGGCCACAATCTAAAACACAGCGCAACAAGAACAAGACCCGAGATGATTATCCCAGTTAATACAAAATATGTAAACCCACACTCAACAAGATTGTAGATAGTTAGATAGGAGTGGGAGGGGGGAAAGTTAAGAATGTTTTCATATAAGGAATACTGTAAATAAAAGTTCTAATAAGCCACCCACAGGGACGAGGCTAATAAGTCAAACTTTTGATTGGAACTTTTGATCGACACACTAATGAGAGTAAAAAAAACACCCTTTATTTCTCTATATAATCCCCTGCTACACTAATGCACGTACACCAGTGTTTCATTAGTGCTTGGATACCATCAAAGTAGAAAGGGTTCTCAGATGATTAAACTGCCTGCTTTATATCCGAAATGCCAGCCTCCCAGGAACTCCTTTAATGGCCCTAACATTTGGAAATGGCTTGGAGCGAGGTCAAGACTGTGTGCGTAGGATGTGGCAATAACTCCCAGCCGAGTTCCTGTATTGGGGAATGATTGTGTGTTCAGTTCCCACAGACGGATGCGTCTCTTCAGCAAGTTACCAGTCAATTTTTAGGGGATCAGGCATTCTACTTTCTGGATGGTCACAGGAACAACTGCGGTGGGCTTCGAGCCACCTCGGCCAAGATGGTCTTTTAAGGATGTACTGCCTTCTTTTTAAACGTTTGCACTATTCAAAATTTTAACTCTAGCTAAGAGTCTTCTTGTACTCTTCTATGATTGTTAACCCATTTTACACCTTCAGTCCCGGTCGACTTGAACAGCCCTCATATAATGTTATATAATATGGTGTTTCGATTAGCTGGTGCCACGGTGGTTTAGTGTTTAGCACTGTCATTTTGCACCTCCAGGTCCAGTGTTCGATTCCCGCTTCCGGTCTTTGTGCATGGAGTTTGCATGTTCTCCGTGTGCTTAATGGGTTTCCTTACAGGTTCTCCAGTTGTCTCCCAAAGACATGCAGATTGGGCTAACTGACATTGCCCATGTTGTGTGAATGTTGACCGGAGGTCCTACCACATTTTTACATTTGTGCTACTAAACAGAAGGTCAGCGGTTCAAACTCCAGATCCACCAATATATGTAGAAGAGGGTGGATAGCAATTTTGTCTGACTGTGTTAATGCTGCTCTGTATGAGCAACAGTTCATGTTTAGGAGGAAGCGTGTTTTAGCCTTCATCCTCCCTGGTTTTTAGCTGTTGTATGATAGGGCAGAGCTGCGTGCTGAGTTGAAACCGGCTGGTGAAATGTTCTCAAGAATTACTTTAGGTTTTTAAACAGTTTAAAGTATGTTTGTGTCATCAAATTTATTTACAATTATACATACAGTTTTTGTAAATATTATTGGACAGTGGTTTCTGATCTCTCTCCTTTGTCTCTCTCTCTCTCTCTCTCTCTCTCTCTCTACCTCAGCGGGGTTTAACCGGAGATCCTGGAATCAGAGGGGCTGATGGGAAAAAGGGGGAAACTGGTCCAATGGGACCAGCAGGACAGCGAGGATTTCCTGGAAACGATGGGTTGCCAGGGCAACAAGGTATCCCAGGCTACCCAGGAAAACCGGTAAGTGTTCCTCGAATCACAGGATTACACACTCTTCAGGAAAAGCAGACAAAAATAAAAATTCGAGGTGCGTAAGGCTACAAGTACAAGAATATCTTGGTTAATAAAAATAAAGAAGCGATACCCAACCTTTTTGAGGAAATGCCATTACAGCTCAGTGCAAAAGTTTGCGCTGGAAAAAAAGGGAAAACATGCCTCTTGTTTTATGATTTATCTACAAATCAAAAAAAAGTATAAAATGAAATGACGTATTTCCAAGACTGTGGCCATACAGTCATTTTCTCCTGAATCTATATAATATTAGGACTGGGCAGAACAATGAAGCTTTTGCTTGGCCAGTAGGCTAAATAATAAACATATGATTTGTCCATATCTGTGATAGTAATATTAACACCAATAGGCGAAAGTGTTGGAGTGTTGCAGCCTTACAGCTCCAGGTTCCTCGGCTATGCATGTTTCCTCCATATCTGTATGGGTTTCCTCATTGTTCACTGGTTTCCTGAACCCTAAATTGCCATTAGTTGTGAAAGTGTGTGTGATTCAGTGTGCGTATGGTGTCCTGTGATGGACAGGAGGTCTATCCAGTCTGTATTCTTGCTTTGTGCATATCCTGGAATAGGCTCTACTATCCTTACCAGAATAAAATGATTACTCAAGATAAATAAAGAATACTTAATATCGACATGCCTTAGTCTAAATTGTGTTATTAATAAATGATTTTTCATAATCCTAAGAGGTCGTAAATACTTTATATAATAAACCATTGATCTGTGTTTCAGGGGAAGGCGCCTTCAGAAGAACACTTGATGAAGATTTGTGCATCGGTGTTGCAGAGTAAGTGCTTTTTAAAATCTAGAAACAATAAACAGATTTCAAGACTCTAAGCTCGAGTGGTCAATGTGGTCAAGGGATCGTGACACCCTGTGTGTTCCTGTGACAACCTGTGTGTTATTACACACACCAACATATTTCCACACCAAAACCCAACACAATCCAGTCCTACCTCGGTTTACAGTATATATTATTAGGTGAATGCCTCGCTGTGTGTGCTTGTGTGACCGTGCACATTGTTAGAGTTGGAAAGATTGGCACTGTGGGTTTGCTGCAAGCTGGAAACATCTGTAGATGTGGAAGAGGCAGCTTTGCTTTCAATTCTCTATTTTAGAGGAAAGCCATAAGACTGTTTAACAGACACAGTTGCTCAATCCAAATGCTTCAGCACATCACTGTATCTTTCATATATGTTATAGTTCAGAAAGAGCCTTTGTGTCATCTTAAGCTCAAATTTGATTTGTAAATTATTACAAAATGATTTCTTTTCAGAAACCTTCGGTTGGGGTAGTAAATTTGAAAAACCACAAATCAGTGTACAGTAAAGTTTAGGAAGTTATCATGATCGGTTCCTCTTTGTTGTTCTTTAAATCTTAAATCTGCTATTCAATTTGTAAGGATTGTCACTTAGCAGGAAAATAATTCATGCCAGAGCAGATATGGCTCAATTGAAAATGCAGTTGATATAATTTTTTGGGGGCGGGGGCCGGGGGGTATTAAGGTTTCAAACCAAACAACAATAAAAACTGTTGTAATTCTTCACAATAACACAAGGGACGTTCGAGTCAAACTGGGTCTTGTTATGAAATTTCTAAAGGCGTAAAAGATTGACGCAACAGATTGACGTTTACAGAAGACTTCAAGCACAGTGCGCTGATGAGACTCTTAGCCGGAATAAAATATTTAAATGGTTCAAACGTTTTAATAACTTCCGCACACCTGTGAATGTCGATCCCTGGCGAGGCGGCTCTGAGCCCACTGCAGTCGTTTCCGTGAACATTCAGCAAGTGGAACGCCTGATTCTTGAAAATCCACAGTAATTTGTCACCAGCTTATGGAAGAAACACATCTGTCCGTAGGATCTGTACACACAATCATTCATCAACGCCACTTGCACATTACAGACACGTGTCTGGGAGTTATTGCCGCATCCCCTGTACAGTCCTGATCTCGCTCCAAGTCATTTCCACATGTTTGGGACATTAAAGGAATTCCTGGGAGGCCGGCGTTTCAGACATTAGTTTAGCAGGGGGTTATATAGAGAAAATCTTACTCTCATAACTGTTCCGTTATTCTGCACAATCAAAAGTCCTTGTTTGACTTAAACATCTCTTATAGAACCATAACAATATGGAATAATAAATAATACACATTGTAATTTTTTTGCCAATTACATTTACCTTTAATGTTGCAGAACTTTTTAGCTTAAACTTTCCTTTTTATAAAATTTTTTAATTAACCTCTGTACCATGTACACTAACCAATGATGTATGTGCTGCTTAATAAACCCTCCTAGCTATAACACTCAATGTACAGTATTAACAATACACATACACTAAACTTTCCCGACAGATCAACTGCCACAGCTCCTTCAGGCGATGTCCCCCAGAGCATGCCAACACTGTGAGACGATTAAGGGACCCCCAGGTGATCCAGGCCCACCTGGACCGAAAGGCCCAACTGGAACTCCAGGCTATCCCGGCAGTCCTGGATCGCAGGGATACCCGGGACAACCTGGGGCTACAGGACCCATGGGCCCGAAAGGTAAAACAAGAACAAATTATAACCGCATATATATATACTGTATATATATATTTTTTTTTCTTTTTTTAAACAAAAAGTTGACACATTGTTTATTGGGAGATGAGAGGAACTGCTGCTATTCATGTACTTTCAATCTTTGTAAATGAAACAGAAACTCTTTGAATAGTTCTGTGGTTTGCATCAATTTTGCATCCATTTTATCCTCTCGCTACAGGTGAAATTGGAGCGACGGGTATGAAAGGTGCCAAAGGAGAGAGTCGCAATGGGCTCCCGGGTCCACCTGGTCCGCCAGGTACTATGCTATCTACACTGTATCTGTTGTACAGAGGTTGATCAATCATAAACCTAGGCACTGAGGAAAAACAGAACCAGAAGTGTGATTATGTGTGTGGGGTTCTCCTTTTTTGTTACTACACACACCAATATCCGATCTTGCATGCTACATACTAGTAAATGAACTTTCCACATTATAACTTAAAATTATACCTTTTCTTGTCACATATACAGCAAAATAACTGCACAGTACATACTGTAACTGCACACAATTCTTTCTTTGCATATCCCTGTATCTCGGAATATATAAACTTGGGTTAGAGCACAGGTTCAGCTATGATACCGCACACCTGAAGTAGAGCGGGTTGTTCAAGGTCATACCAAGGTGGGGCAAAGTGGTGAAGCTGGGGCTTCTGTGTTAGCTCAGTAACCTTTGAGCTACCACTTCTCCGTTAGTTATCAGTTCAACAAATTTACGCACTCAAGCTTTCACTTTTAATCTATAATCTCTTGGTAAATAACTAAAAAAAATTCTTCCAGGTTTACAAGGCCCTCGTGGACAAGACGGAGACGGATACCCAGGCCCCGCAGGTTTCACAGGAAAACCTGGCACACCTGGTATCCCGGGGAAACGAGGTCCTCCAGGAGTCGCCGGCGTTTGTGACCCATCTTCATGCTACATGGGTTACGCCGACCAGCAGGGACACTTCATCAAAGGGCCCGGATTTTAGCACTCTTAATCGATCCACACTCCGTATTGACTTTTACGGGCCTCCGTGGTCCTGAGCCCAAGCAGACAAATCAAGTCTCATACTGTCTACGGTGACTTGAGTGTTCTAGATTGTGTTTGATTTCGATTTATTTGATATTAACTTCTGTATTAGGCCCAGATAAAAGGGCTAAGAGTTTGAAAAGTGTCAGTTTTGTACTTGAGATTCTTTGTCAGGCGTATTCATTTTGGTATGAAGCTAGAATAATGATCCTGTAATGTAGCAGCATGCAGATGTTTTCCTTGTGCCAGGCTTGTAATATAGTATGTACAGAACCAGTCAAAAGTTTGGACACATCCAAGTACAGATTTATTTCTTACATCCTAGAACAATACCGGATCTTTCAAAACTATGAAATAACACATATAGCATTAGGAAATAAAGTGACAACAAGAAAACAAAAACAAAACAGTATTGTCAAATGCGTTTGCAAAACCCATCAAGCTCCATGATGAAATTGGCTTTCATGAAGACCATGCCAGGAAAGCAAAACCAAAACTGACCTCTGCTACAGAGGAGCAGTTCATTTAGAGTCACCAGACTCAGAAATCACCAATTAACAACAAGCACCTCAGATTAGAGGCGTTATGAAGGATTCACAGAGCAGAAGTAGCAGACACATCTCAAAGGACATTTTTACATTTTTTGGACGCCTTCAGCGTTGCTTTATAATGTAGAAAGAAACACAAATTAGAAAGACCACAAAGTTGGGAGGTGTGTCTAAACTTTTGACTGGTAGTGATGAGAAAAAATAACTCGTATCTGGAAAACAAATGTGAGACAACAAACACTAGGAATCACTAAGATACTAAGATACGATTGTTTCGTATTGAGTCACCCGGCCACAGGCCACGTAGTCCTCCTGAAACCATATTTGCTTGAAACCCACATTGGTGCTCGCTTTTGTGAATTGCATTTTATTGTAAATAGACACGGGTGTTGCACTGCATCTCGAAACACTACCTCTGTATTAGACGCGAAGTAGTCCAACAGCTAGACTGGAACAATGTTTCATTATAAAAGTGTTGGCTGATATCTACGACTGCTCAGGATATATCTTGGTTTGAAAAAAAAGGGAAAAAAAGAAGAAGGAACGAAGCTTATTCCGTGTTTCATGGATCATGTCCGTACATGTGTGTAGGGGGGGAACATTCATCTTGAAAGTCTGCTTCAATTTCATAGTACAAGCAGCGCTTTTCCCCTCAGCCCGAGTTCAAACCTGATTCATCAGCAACACGTTCTATTTATGTCCTTCTCTAACTGAAGTTGTGAATTTTTTGTTTGTTTGTTTGAAGAATGTCTGCTAATTTAGATTTTGATGTGTATGTCATTTCCATACTCCTTGTCTTGTTTACATTTAAATTAAAACCCTTTATACATAATAATGATCGAATAATTTTTTTTTAATCCCTAAACAATATTTGTTTCCTTAGTAATTGATTTACATTTACCAGTTTCTGTGTACAGATATAGTAAGTAAAACAGTTTTTTCAAAGTGGGACGGGTAGGAAGCCGATGTAAAAGTTGCCAGTAAATGTGTGTGTGTGTGTGTGCGCTTCCTCTTTCTGATGCCTGCACTGGTAGTAGTTCTTGTGATGTGTTAAACCTCATCGCAGTTGAGTGTTCGCTGCAGAAAGGATCACATCTTGGCAGTGTACGCTCCTCCGTGCTAACAAAAAAAAAAGATTTCTAATACATCGGACAGCTTCATTTTTCATCACTCTGAGGTAGCAGGAAGACTTGCCATGGAGGATGAAGAATCTTATTATGATGATTTTTTCAATGTTGAAAACACCACTGCAGACCTCAGTTACGTCATCACCAATCAGACGGTGATGTTGTGCGAGAAGACCGAAGTGATCCGGTTTGGCGCGACGTTCATTCCTACGTTCTACTACATGAACTTTTTACTGAGCCTTTTGGGAAACAGTCTGGTTCTGTGCATCATCTACAAGTATGAGAAGCTCGGTACGGTCACCAACATCTTCCTGCTCAACCTGGTCGTCTCGGACCTCCTGTTCGCCTGCACCTTGCCTTTCTGGGCTGTCTACCACCGTACCGAGTGGATATTTGGTCCTTTCCTTTGCAAGCTGGTAGGAAGCTTGTATTCGATCGGCTTTTCCAGCTCCATCCTCTTCCTCACGCTCATGACTTTTGACCGCTACCTGGCTGTTGTCCACGCCATCACGGCCGCCCAGAGCCGTCGGAGGGTGTATGCCTTCACCACATCTTCCATCGTCTGGTTTCTCAGTATCCTGGCTAGCCTTAAAGACATGGTCCTGTACAACATACGGGAGAATAAAATGTCTGGCTGGGTGTGTGAAGAGAGTGGCTACATCTATAAGACCATACGATCATGGCAGTTGATGGGTTACTACCAGCAGTTCGGGCTGTTCTTCCTGCTTCCACTGATGATGGTGTTCTATTGCTACGCCCGGATCACCATTCGCATCGTCTCCACACGCATACAAAAAAAATGCAGGGCTGTCAAGCTCATCTTCGTCATCATCTTCACATTTTTCATCTGCTGGACACCCTACAACGTGGTCATCCTCCTCAAGGCGCTTCGTTTGTCCTCCGGTGACAGATCATGCGCCGATGACCTGGAATATGCCGAATATATCACACGTAACATCGCTTACCTATACTGCTGCATCAGCCCCGTGTTCTACACCTTTGTGGGAAAGAAATTCCAGAGTCATTTCCTCAAACTTCTAGCTAAGCACATACCGTGTTTGAAGATCACCATTCTGTCATCTCAAAGCAGCAAAACCACATCGTTCAGGAGTCCCAATACTGAATACTACTAACTGATGAAACTTCACACAGGAAGGACTTTAAAATTGAACAGTTTTGAACTTATGAATACCGGACTTATGGAGCTAAATTTATGAATATTACTGTATGCTTGTGCTGACAGTAGAATATTGGAAGTTTTTTTTTTTTTACTTCTGAATACTTGGATCTTATAAAGTTCTGAACTTCTTATTATTGGATTCTTCTTAGAACTTAACATTTGTCTGAATATTGGGAAGCTATAAACTTAGGAATGCTGGGATGTTCCTAACATCTAAATATGGTAACTTCTGAATTTTTTAGATATTCAGAATTTTTGCATAGTGGAAGGTTCTGAAAGTTTTGTATACAGCTCAAGCCTGATGCAGACTGTAGGTTTAAAGAATTAAGTATTTTCAGTGTATTAAAATAATCTTCTTTGGCTCATTTGAACTTCTGAATATCGAAAGGTACTTAAAGTTAGATTATCGGGAGGCTTTAAACTTCTATATACTGGAAACTTCTGAACATTTCAATATTGGGAGGGTCTGAACATCTGAATGGGGGGGGGTTCTGATTTGTCAAAAATATTTTGTATGGTATTTGTGTATTTCAGAAAAGTCATGAAAGTACTCAAAACAGACAATGTGACAGAAGGGAAAGAATATGAGGAAGTTGGGCAATACTGTATGTGTTCGATACATCTTTGTGTCTGTGTGAATATGCTTTTCTTTTGTGGTTAATTCTAGCTGTTGTGCAAATGAGGAATATTAAGTAGCTTATAAACATGTAGCAAGAATCTGTCTTTGTAGCATGAAATTAACTATACAGAAATAAGATGTAAATATTTAGATTTGATTATTGCTGTTTTTTTTTCTTTTTATATTGCTGATGCTTGAAAACCTGAACAACTGATATACTGTATTAAAAAATGGAATCTAATTAATGAGTCTTTGTTAGTCATTTACTGTTCATCAGACTAGTAAGGTTTTGTCTAATGTCTGGGGAAAAAAAACTTGGAGGCATGCTCTTGTGAAATAATCAGTGTTATGTGGTCAGATATTACTTGTTAAGAATTATTTTTCCCATATCTGTGATGCATGCAAGACTGAAGTCTTGCGTAAGTTTTTGCAATAGGTACAATAACATATTACTAGAGCCTGTTACCACTTCCACTTACCGCGGCAGGTACAGAAAAATAATCAATAGCTTTTTAATTCACAATTCAAGCCCAGATTACATGCACCAATACAATGTGCTACATTAATGCAACTTGTTGTTCTGCCTCAGCCTTAAGATCCATACATGCATCTAGGAACCTCTGTAGTCCAGTGGTGATTACCATTGTATTTATTCCTATTTGGTACAATACGACTTCCGGTCAACAGCCTCACGCGCATTTACACACTCTGGGCAATTTTGGAACGCTGATTAGCTTAGAATGCCTGTCTTTGGACTATGGGAGGAAACCGGAGTACTCGGAGGAAACACACCAAGCACACAGACCCCGAGACGGGAATTGAACCTAGAGGTGACATTACTAACCACTACATTCCTGTGCTGCCTCGGCCAAAATATACTGGCCGTATATAGTGGACTTGAAAAACGAGCATTGTCTTGGTTTACGAGGACTGAGTATCATGTTTCACGCATGCGCTTCTTGTTTTGATGCCGAGCGTCACGTCATCACAGCTGAGCCAACGAATTATGCTCGTAATCCGAGGTTCCACTGTATTTATATTCTTAAATAAATAAATAAATAAATAAATACTAATGCTTGGCATTAACCCTGATTCTAATTTTAAATTCTGTATTTCAGCAGCATTACTATGCCTGAAAGAATGATGAACCATTACAATCTTTTGTGATATGATTAGTAGTAGTTTTAGTATTAGTATACTTGTAGACACATTTAAAATTTTATTTAAAATGACCGTGTTTATAT
>JAOTQY010000020.1:2428513-2448848 GCA_026413445.1 Dolichallabes microphthalmus | reverse complement strand
ATAGAGTATTAATATCCCATACTTTATTGTAATAGAGTATTAATATGCCATACTTTATTGTAATAGAGTATTAATATCCCATACTTTATTGTAATAGAGTATTAATATGCCACACTTTATTATAATAGAGTATTAATATGCCGTACTTAATTGTAATAGACTATACATGTAGTAATACTACTACATCATATTTTATAGTAATATAGAACTAATATACAATAGTTTATAGTAATATAGTTAAAGTAATCAATAAATTACCAATACATCATACTATTTAGGCATTTTTTAGGTTGGGAACAACTGCTATGTCTTATAGTAATAAGCTAACACTACTGCATATTTTATGTTCAATATAGTATGATATGACACTAAACAATATGATATACTGTACGTACTTTATTGTCAGTTAACTCTTGTGCCACAGAGCCACTCCATCCAAATACAAGAAAAGTCAATACAACACAACCAAAATATATTAAAAAAGTACTTCTATTCCATGCCATACAGTATTAGCATAGGTGCATAATGTCATTTTAATAAGCTATTCAAATATTGCTAGCTTACACAGTGTTGAAATACATTCTACTTTATTCAAGAGGGTCAGAGGAGTCACAGGCGTGTTACAGTAACCATAACCAGAAGATCCACATTGCATAACCTTAGTAACAGACTGCTTATATATACTGTAGCGTGCGACTCCCTTCTCATAGGAAGCTCTACGATACTTGACATATAGCTCCATTTAGTGGTTTTTGTCAGGATTTGTGTGCTCGCACATCAGCCTGATTGTCCTACTTTGGGCCCCTGTTGCGGAAGCAGATCTGCTACCTGGCCTGCTTTCTTCTGGCCCAACTTTACTTTTCCGCCCATTTCCTGTTCGCTCGTGTGCTGCTGTCTCCGCTCCCCCGTTTCCTCCCTGGTGCCCGCTGATTAATGAGAAGTGCACGCTGAAAGAATCACAGAAATGGCCTCGGCGCGTTTTGGCTTCGTGCCCATTGCGGAGTGTTCACTCAACTCCAAGCCTATCAACTGTGATTACCTTTGCAGACAAAACTTCTGGTTCAGGAACATTTGGCTGAAGGGGGGGAAACGGGACCCTGTGAGAAGTGAGGGTTTATATAACACAGACTTCAGGCTTTAGCCATTTATGGGCTGGATTCCGTCTTCACACATGGTCGCCTATTTAGCTCGTTTCGTTCCTTCAGCTCTTTGAAAAGACCGTATTCAGTCTTGCCTTGCTTAGTTTAATGTGGCCGATTTCTTAAACTTTACAGGAAATAATTTTTTTTTTGTTGTTTTTTCTGCTCAAAAAGTGCATGTAAAGCAGAGCTAAGCCCGAAAGACGAGTTATTATCTTGTCTTTCGTCATCCATCAAGCGTGACTTGGCCAAGAAGAAAAGGAAATGTTGACAGAGCTATTCAACTTCTAACAAAGAGCGCAGTTAGAAATGTACGTCAGACTTCGCTGTAATCCGACTGCCGTATTCAGTCATGACGAGCACATTGATAAGATTTCACAATGACAAGAAGCACAAGAACGAACTGGTGCGAAGACACAGGAAATAGGATTTGAATAAAATTTATGAAATCCGATAGATTATGTCTGCAGAAACATAAACCTGGTATTAAACATCTATTTACAAAAAATCCTAGTTGTTTACAAAAAAAAAAAGAGATAACTGTGATTATTAAACGATAACTTTGTTACAAGCTGATAAATAGTGAGTATCAGACTTGAAACTGTGTTAGAGATTGGTCTGATTATACTTGATTATAAGATTTGTATAACATAACATAGAAGGAAATTATTATATAGTAATATGAATATGAACAGTTTGAGTTTTACTTTTTTATGATGAGAAAAACAAGAAGAGTCCCCCCTTTTCCCCCTCTTAAGTCTATACTGTAAGTATATACATATACAGTACAGTATACGTGTGTGTGTGTGTGTGTGTGTGTGTGTGTGTGCATGTGTGTGTATAAACAACAGACCCCAAAAACAAATATACTGCACAAAAAAGTAAGTACTATAAGAGGATAAATAAAAAAAATTTTATTTAAAAACTGAAATAAAAGAATAAAATAAACATTTTAAAAAACGAAAGAAATTTATACATGCAAAACTATATTATGCATATACACAAATAAAAAAACTGAAATAAAAGAATAAAATAAACATTTAAAAAAGGAAAGAAATTTATTCATGCAAAACTATATTATGCATATACACAAATAAAAAAAACTGAAATTAAAGAATAAAATAAACATTTAAAAAAGGAAAGAAATTCATTAATCAAAACTATACTATGCATGTACACAAATAAAAAAAACAGAAATGAAAGAATAAAATAAACATTTAAAAAAAGAAAGAAATTCATTAATCAAAAATATATTATGCATGTACACAAATAAAAAAACAGAAATAAAAGAATAAAATAAACATTAAAAAAAAGAAAGAAATTCATTAATCAAAAATATATTATGCATGTACACAAATAAAAAAAACAGAAATAAAAGAATAAAATAAACATTTAAAAAAGGAAAGAAATTTATTCATGCAAAACTATATTATGCATGTACACAAATAAAAAAATTGAACCTGATACATGGGAATTTTTTATTTTTTATTTTGAGCGTTAATTCCCTCTGAAAAAAAAAATCCCAAATGAGTAAATGTTATAAATAAATGTACTTCACCCAAAAGAACAAACATAAACCTTACAATAACCAAATGACTTACTCATGTTATTCAGCATTTATTTTGCATTTCAACCTGAATTGGTGAACTTTTATTAAAATAAAACATTAAGAGCTGTTAAGTTGTAAAGTCTTCATGCACATCGTCAACAACACCGTGTTCCTTATTCTTGTTTCAGAGCCTGAACAGCAGCATCGGGTCGTGCCAGAACAGGAACGGGGTGAGTGATTTATATCGAAAAAAGCCCAGGAGCCCTTTTGTTTCGTATCCAAATGTGGACTTTTTTGTGCCGCACACTGTGTGTGCAGTGATGCTCGCAGTGCTTTGCCTTGAATTCCTCATCAGTCAGCAGCTGCAGACTTTCAGACTGCGTCTGAGAGGAGATTTAGTGTTTCAGGTTAGGTATATGTATTAGTGGTAATAGTAGAAAAACAATCTGACTTGAGAGACGTAATCCTGCTGTGGTAGGACATTTATTTAAAAAATTCTTATGTCAAAAAAAATATCCCATAAGAAAATTTACTACTGTATGCTATAGTGGTACTTCAGACATGGTAGGCAGCCTAGGTCTTAATAGAGTGCCAGGAGGGGTACTACGGCAATTCTGTGGGTATCCCATGGTAGCACTATGGTATGTACCTCCATACTTTGATGAATACCATGGTACTTATTGGGCAGCTACCATAGTTCGGCATGGTATGTTTTTTTGAATATGTTTGTACATACTGTATATATAATATGTATATAAATAATATTTCATACATCAAATGGTATCATACTATTATATCTAAATATTACCATTATCATACAGAAACATCCCCAGTATATTTTAGACAGTATTCTAGTACTGTACGTGTTCCATAGTTCCGTACTACTGTATCCAAGAACATATACTATTGTACTAGAGTACTGTACTGTATGTACAGTACCATATGGTAGAATCATGTATCATTGTGTAGTATATGTACAATATCAGCAAAGTATCATGATACTGTCAAAAATACCATGGTACTACTGTACATACCATGATAAATATTACAATTATTGTACATAAACATACCCTATACAGTATTTTTGACAGTATCCTGGTACATGTTCCATAGTACCGTACTATAATAAAATGCATACTAAAAGACGTATACTTGTATCAAAATATGTACCATGGTAGAATCATGTACCGTAGTGTAGTATCATGATACTGTCAAAGTACATATACTGTACTGTTGTACCAGAGTATGTGCCATGGTAAAACCATGTACCGAAGTGTAGTACATATACTATATCAGCAGATACTATTGTACTGTATATACCATGATACAGGTACCATCAGACTACCATGATACCTCCTATACCATGGTCAAATTTCTCTAATTTTACATTAGATTTACATTGAATCTGATTTAATGGGAAGATTGACAATTCTGCCAAATTTTAAGGAATTTCTCATTTCAATTCTAGCAGTAAATAATTTTAAAAGTTGAAAAAATACCTGCCACTATAATAAGGCAGTTTCAAATCTGTGATTAATAAATATGTGTAGAAACATGCTGGATGATCTTAACATTTTTATTTATTGATTCATTTATACATAAAGAATGAATTCATTCATTCATTTACATGAAGATGAATAACAAATATATTTTAAAGTGACGTTTCATGAAATGCTTTTGAGACTTTTGTCGCTCAGGAATGATGAGTTCTATTTAAATGTAATAAATTTGTCCTTATTGTAAAGTCTCTTATATAACACTAGTTTTTTTTTACAGTACGTGCGTATTAATGCATAACGCTGTTGTGTTTGTCTCAGACTCTGGTGCCGGTTCGTGAGAACAGCGTCATGCTGCGCTACATCCCGGACCCCACCGAACGCTTCCTGGATGGAGATTTCCAGCCTGCCCCAGGTAAACGGTGGTTAAACGTCATGTTTGGATTCTTTTCCAAGAGTAATCAGGGCAGGGGTAGCTCAGTGGTTAAGACATTAGACCTCTGATTTGAGGATCACAGCTGGGCCCTCGAGCAAGGCCCTTAAATCCCGACTGCTTGGATGTATAATGAGATTTAAAAAAAAAAAAAAATGTGTCTGTCATGGCTTTTGTTTAGTGATGGTGCTGTGAATCACTAAATGAAAGCCATTTCCTGTCATGTTATATGAGAAAATACTTTTAAAAAGTAGATCACATCCAGCTTAAGCCTCTTGTTTAGGATAATTCACTGACTCAGACGACTACAGATAATTTCTTTATTTAATTCTATTCATATCAAACATCATATCATATACAGTTTAGAAACCATAAGTATACACGGTGTAACTTTCATTCCAAGGGTAAAATAGGGACAATTACACTGTAATGGGGTAGCGGTGGGCACAGGACAGTACACAAAGCCTGTACATGAGTAAAAGTAGATAAATGTTACTCAAGTAAAAGTAGAAGACCTTCATTTACATTTATATTTGAGTTAAAGTGCAAAAATACTCAATTTATTTAAGTATCAACATTTCTGAGCTTGTGTTACTTCACAGTAGCCTTTGTCATAGAGAATCTCTCTCTCTCTCGCTCTTTCTCTCTCGCTCTTTCTCTCTCTCTATCTCTATTGCTCTTTGTGTTTCTCAACTCTGGACCTGGCTCTGCTTCTTGTTTCAGGTGGCTGATTATACTATCTCACTTTAAATAATACGCACTTCTGTCATTATGTAACGCAGTGCCATTCCGAAATGTAGTGAAGTAAAAAGTACAGATATTTGCCATAGGATATATTGTAGTGGAGTAAAAGTAAAAGGTATCCTCTAATAAAACTACAGTGTAACCTCGGATTACGAGCATAATTCGTTCCGGAAGTGGGCTCGTATTCCAAAACACTCGTAAACCAAATTTCATTTTCCCATAAGAAATAATGGAAACTTAAATTATTCGTTCTACAGCCCAAAAAAATAAATACATAAAAATAATAAATACAAAATATAAAGTAAAAATTAAACAAATTAACCTGCACTTTACCTTTCAAAAAAGTACAAATAAATCCCGACAGATAAGTGTTTCCGTTTGTGCATGCAAGCGCTGTGTGTGTGTGTGTGTGTGTGTGTGTGCGTGTGTGTGTGTGTGTGTGTGTGTGTGAGGCTAGAGTAAGTGGAGACTCTTGCTTTCAGCCCCTCCTGCCTCCCCCTTCTCATCTTACACAGTAAAACTTTCTCCTTTCGTCTGAATGACAAAGTCACACACACATTAATGGAAAGACTGTTGTTCTCTCCTAAATTATTAAAGCTTCTCCGCTCGCGACAGCCTGTTAATTCATGCTCGTGTAATGATGAGATGGACAAACTGCTCGATGCCCGTTCTTTTATTTTCTGCATTGACAGGTTATAGTACAACCTTTCGGGTGGATCCTGCACTTAAATCCAACTAAAAAAACTACTGAAGAACAAAACTCACGCTCTATATCCTAGCTTACATCTCACTCGTAAACCGCGTTACTCGTAATCCGAGGTTCCACTGTACTGAAGTATAGTATAAATATGTGAAATATGTACTTATAGTAACAATGTACAGTAAATGTAGGCAAGTTACCTTATTCCTCTTGCACTTAAGTTGCTAAGTCCTAATGCTACGACCGCCACTAATGCTAAGTAACTTGCTAGCAAAATTGCTTGAATTTCTTTTACTAGGAGGTTTTTAAGTTTCTGCCTCCTACTTTATGTTGAAACATCACTGGCGTTTCGCTAATTAACCCCAACGACCTGAAATCGATGTGCTTTTCTTCTGAGAAATTTTGTCATGTACCGTAATTTTTCTTTCCTGTCTGATGTGAATCTAAGCGTTTTATTTGAGCTGCAGATTTATTTAGATGAGTGGAAAATTTAAGTACTGCCATGGATCAGGACTTTGAAATCCATGTGCTGGAGGTTTTTAATACCAAATACAGTAGACAACCCAAGACAATCCAAGGTCATAAAACTGGGGTATCCAAATAGTGCAGACATATGGCAAATCCAAAGAGAAATCAAACCTTCAGGCAAAGTTCAAGAACCTGGTGATAACAATCATAAGATATAAAGCTCAGAATTTAAACAAACAAGACACTGATAAGACTTCGCAATTACTTCAAGGTTGAACTTGCTTTATTTAGTCTGCCAATATAAGAAGTTCTACAGTAAGTATTCAGGATATGTCGACCTCTGCTGGTGTGGAGATGAAATGTCTTGGATGGTGTGACACTCAGTTTCCTGAAACACTAAAACATTCTTCGTGTCTTTTCTCCGACTAGAATACATGAACCAGCAGAATGGCACCGATGTTGTCTCGGACATGGCCAACCCCATCTATCAGCACCCTGCACGCACGGCCTTGGACGAGACCGAAGAAGATTACCTGAACTGCTTCAAAAACCCAGAGACTGTCACTCCTCCTAACCCCGGTCCTGAGTACCTAAACACCTCGCACTCTCAGCTCTTTTCCTCCGTCCAAATGAGCAAAAAGCAGCCGAACGGCCACGGCTACATCGCGCAGAACAGCATCGACAACCCCGACTACCAGCAGGACTTCTTGCCAACGGGGACCAAGCTGAACGGGCATCTCCCAGCCGCTGAGAACTCTGAGTACATGGGTGTGGAGGTGCATTAGCAGCGCTCTGAAAGTCTGCGGACTCTGTAAAAGTGACGAGACTGGACTTACGGAGACGGACCCTACTGCACTGCTTTGGTGGAGGATCTGAACCGCCGGGAATCTGTTGGTTTATTTGAGACTTTTTGTAGAGTTTTTACATTAATCTGGACGCTAGATGGTGTGTCAGCCCCAAACAGACTGCAAATCATTCTCAGAATTGTAATTCTATTCAGACTAAAGTCTAACAACATACAGGATTAGAGCAGTTCCTCTGTCATTAGACTTCAAGCTTGCAGAATTTTACTTAGGGCAAAATGTACGGCAAGTGTTCACGCTTGCACTATTTTTTTTCCTGCACCTGTGATTTTGAGTGTGAAATAGCTAAATATTATAGCTATTGGTACTATTACATAGTGAGCAAGTTCTTTCATTTTAGCATTTTTTTTTTCATACATCTTTCCACCTGCCAGTTCCCATCATACAACAGCTAGTAAGCGGAGGGCGCGGTAGGTCTGCTTTTGCAGACATAAACTCCCGGACACCAATGATTGCCTAGTGGCACAGTGATTGGCAGGAGAGAGAGAGAGATTGCCCCTCCCACCCAGAGATCAATGCTCATTTTCCTTCCTTGTCTCGAATGTCTATAACATTGTGTTTGAATGTCATTTGAACTTCTGATCTCTCAACTAACTAACTAACTCTTAGGCGAATTCGTTTATCCTTTGGTTTAGCCTTTATTGTAATCAGAAGAGACATTTTTAAAGATTAAAGAGTAGAAGATGAGCTTAGCATAAAGTCTTTTCGATATCTCTACCTCCTATACATCTGGACAAACTTATCATGTTACTTCCTGTTTCAGGTTTTCTAACGACCAGGCGTCTTTCCACCAGGAATGGCTCACTATTTATTTTCAAAATTCTAGTTTATCTGATTTTGCCATGGATTTTGCAGGCTCCTCCATGAACCTCACATCAAAGGATTCGGCCGAGCCACTTTGTCCCACTGACTTCTAGCTTCCTTGTTTTTAATCTAATCGGAACATGTCGAAGGGGTCAAAAAAAAAATCATGTCAATCAAAAATAATCATAAAAATGGCTCTGAAATCACTGCAAAAAATCTATTTATTTATATATACTGTATATTTTCAGCAGAGGTCTATATCACTTTTTCCTGTATATACTGTACAGGCGCACGGGAGGGCCTGGAGCCCATCCCAGAAGACTTTGAGCACAAGGCGGGGTATAACTTGAATGAGATGCCAATCCATCGCAGGACACACACACACACACACACACACACACATATAAATGCATACATTCACACATTACAGGCAATTTGGAAACACCAATTAGACGAATCTGCATGTCTCTGGACTGTGTGAGGAACCCGGAGAACCTGGAGGAAACACCAACACCAAGCACCGGGAGAACATACAGTACACACTCCATGCATACAGACCCGAGGTGGGAATCGAACCCAGACCCTGAAGGTTCAAGGCGACAGTTCTAATTGTGCCGCCTCTAGAGCAAATACACACTGAAGAAAAATTAATTTTGGTCCACTTTGGAAAAACCGCCATTCTGTGCTCAATTTTTGGAACTTGAGACTCCACCAGCTTTAAAGCCTTCTGTCTCAAACTGTCCAGAGTTAAAGCTGTAACCTAATCCAGCCTACGGTTCCTCAGATAAACGTATCACAGGAAGGCCGTTGACTTTAAAGTTAAAGTTTGGAATCACAGGCAGTGTACGGACTCATATTTTATCTTGTAACCGTACAGTATGAGCCATGCGGCACAGAGTTTTGTGCCCCTACTTTACTATTTCTCTGTGAATTGAGTGTCGTAACTCTGTCATGACGGCACCTTCTCTCTCAACATATGAAAACATCCATGAAAAACTCACGTGTCATAAATCCGGACTGTCACCCTTTAGCATCATCTTCTGCTTTCGCTGTCTCTTCGGCAGGACACAGCGGCTGAGCCACATGTCTTTTTTTTTTTTGAGATCCAAAAAACAAAGCAGCAGGAAAGTCTCCACCACCGTATAATGCGGGAACCATCGGTACGCTCACAAGCCTTGACATACGGCTGAGGTTTTCTGTTTTCGGTGCATCTATTACAGCATGTTATTCAGCATCATATGAGCTGTGTACAGTCACACGTGTATCCTTCCGTCTGTAAATCAGTTCTTGTGTCATTGCGTTCTTGCACTCTTACAATTTTATATTGAAATACTATTGAAAGCTGTTTAAACTTGCCAAGCATTTTAGGGGTCATTTTTAAGGTTGTGTGCTGTTGGCAATGTATGTTAAAGAGTAATATGTGATAATGTATAGAAAGATTCCTAAATATTCTTCTGTTGGGGAAAAATGTATATCTTTGTCTCACCTTTTTTGTCTGTGAAAAAAAAAAAACATTATTGTTGGAACATTGCTCTTTGAAGTTTTCATGTATGCCCTCTTGACTCTAATTATTACTTTTAAAAAGTAAACTAAATAAAATGTGTTTTTTTACAGACCTGGTTTGATATTTTATGGATTTTTATTTTTATTTTTCCTGAATTCTTTTCATTATATTTGGACTCTCTTTCTGCTTCAGAAATAAAGTCTCAACCAATCAGGGTGTTCTTAAAAGCAACTACGCACTAAATAAGGAATAAAACACACTTTAAACATCACCTATTATGAAAAAAAAAAAAAAAAAACTTTTCATATTTTCACATTTTATTCACTGATTTATGGTTTTCCATTTTTGTTTTGACAAAGTTGAAAAAAGCCAGTTAGATTTTTCACCCTAATGTGACCTCATATAAGAAGAACCCCCTCCCCCGGCTTATTGCTTTTAACTGGAGGAGGGGTGTGGCTTAAAAGTAGCTCATTTACATAGACACTGAAATGGTGCGTTTGGAGGAGGAGTGAAATAAAGAAAGTTTGAGGTATAAAAAAATGGATTATCTGAAGATTAAAGCACACAGTTTGGTGAGCTCTGTTAAAAGTATAGTAAGTTATTGGACCTTTAATCGGGATTTGATCATTTACCGTGGTGATGTGATGAATCCTGATGCGTAGCTTATATACTATAACGGAATGCCGACATACTTTATTCATCTGTGAGGGGTGTTCAAGTCAAAGCAGGATTTTTGATTGGGTAGAGGGAAAAAAAAACACAGTTATGAGAGTTAAAAACTCCCTTTATTTCTCGATATAATCCCCTGTTACACTAATGCACTTATCCCAGTGTTTCACTAGTGCTTGAACACCATCAGAGTAAAAAAAGTTTTCTCAGTATGCCAGAGCCATGATCAGACTGTTTGTGCTTCAGGTCAGAAGCATTAGCCTCCCAGGAACTCCTTTAATGGGCCAAACATGTGGAAATGACTTTGAGCTAGGTCAGGACCAGGTTCAAACCCCCACGACCACCAAGTTACCACTGTTGGCCCCTTGAGCAACGCCTATAACTCTCAACTGCTCAGATATACTGTATAATGAGATAAAAAATGTAAGTTATTACATAAAATTACATCTGACTGTTACAAAGCGCTGACACTGGAGACTCAATGTTCCCCAATGCTAATTAAACATGTCTTTTCTATTATTCACTGCGTGAGTCATTTAAAGACATGGGTTAGATTTAAGTATTAGAATGTGCAGATTTAATATAAACTGGTCATAACTACTGTTAAATACAAATTCATAAATCAACATAATGATCAACATACCTTATGTATTATGGCAAAATCATATTCAGGCTATGATTGTGTTCATCAATGCTCTGAAGAGACCTTATGTCGTACTGGATCATATACACACCTGATATATGTCTTAGAACTGGGTCGTGTCCTGTTTAAGCGATCAGTTTTAAGTGGAAGAGTAAGAGTAGCGCACAGCTGGGTAGTTTCACTGACCACATGCTCTCAATGAAGCGATTTAGCAAGTTTAAGCTATTAAATCACACATGCACGGATGGTCCTAGTGAAAAAAAATAAAGAATGGTGATTACAGGAAGCGGCTGCTATTCTCATCATACACATGCTGTTCATTTGTTAGTTCGGTCGAATGAATAAAGGTGAAATGAGTTAAAGTGTAGGGAACGGTTTTACTCTTATGTGTCTTTTACTCTTGTGTCCTTGAGTGTCCTGAACAGAACTGGAAGTGGAGCCTCCTTGACTTCGCTACATCAGTGTCTATTATTGGGTTACTGATCAGAAGGTCAAGGGTTCAAGCCCAACCACCACCAGACTTCCACTGTTGAGGTCTTTAGGAGAACAAAGCCCTTAACCCCTATCTGCTCCGGGACTGCTGTATCCTGTCTGACCCTGTGCTTTTGCTTTGATCCCCAGCTTCCTAACTGGGATATGTGGGAAAATAATCTGCTGTAAGGTGCATGTGAGAAATAACTGAATCTTAATCGTAAAAAGAATTAGAAAAATCCATAAACATGCAAATATTATAAGTAATATTGCAATTCAAGATCTATACTAATGGGTATCTTATCTACATAAAATAAGAAAAATTTTCATCAATATATCAGCCAAATCTTCTGTGGCGGCATAGTGGCTTAGCACTATGGCCTTGCACCTCCAGGGTCCAGGTTTGATTCCCACCCTGGGGTCTATGTGCATGGAGTTTGCGTGTTCTCTCCGTGCTTGGTGGGTTTCCTTTGGGCACTCCGGTTTCCTTCCACAGTCCAAAGACATGCATTAGGCTAATTGGTATTCCCAAATTGCCTGTAGTGTCTGAGAGTGTGTGTGATGGATTGACACGCCGTCTAGTGTATCCACGCCTCGTGCCTTAAGTCTCCTGGTGTTGGCTACTGAACTTGCCGAATTACCAATTTACAAAACGATCTATACTAATGAGTCCTACATAAAATAAGAAATTGTATAATCTGGAAAATAACAAAATATTTTAAAAAAAAAATTTATCCATAAGCCAAATTATTGGCTAATCCATAAACCAATTACCTACATGCTGTAATTCATGCATTAGAACACGTGTGGGCAGCAGAGAATCGTTTTTTAAAAATAGTTTTAGTCAGGTTCACTAAGTCAAGAGTGGAAAATACCCAGGAATCAAGTGTTGTAAATAATATTTGACTTCCTGTTCAGGGTTAAAAGGTTGTTAATTATATATAGATATAGTTATATGCAATGTTATTAATAATATATTTTTTAAAATAGAAAGAAAATATGCTTAACACGCTTGTGCACATAAAAATAACTATATGATTATTATTATTATTGTTGTTGTTGTTGTTGTCGTATATGACCTAGTGACCCTCTTTTCATGGTGATTTAATTTAATCATCCCTTCTAATCAGCTCCGTGTACACGGCGCATGCGCGCAGTGTGTCACAGGGGTCGGGTAGAGCGATGAGCGCATGCGCATTGAAGATCACGCGAGCGCTTGCGTAGTTACGGCTGATAACAGCCGGAGCTCAGGCAGGTTCAGTCAGTCAGTCAGTGTACCGCAGGAGGAGCGGCAGGATGGCTCCCTCGACAATAACCTGCATTTTGGGGCTCTTAGGAGTTATTGTTTTACTCTCGGAAACGCGACAGGTGAGTTTTGTGTCTCGTATCGGTTTTATTTCGCTGTTGGAGACACGAAGGCGGCAAAACTCCGGCTGCTAAAACTTGTTTGGCTAACCTTTACGCTTTATAACCAATATTAGCATTATTACATCAGGTATTATTATTAATCATTATTTGTGATGTATCTGTTTATGGTCCGCAGTGATGTATTTTCGACTGGAAATTCAGAAAGAACAAGAAGTAGTACCCGGTTTTAGCTAAAGTGTTAGCCGTCTTTATGTGTATTAAAGATGTCATTTACTTGTACAATGTCTTATTTTTTAAAGTATTTTAGAAGATTTTTAGAAGACTATAATAAAATATTAAAATATAAAATATAGTTTGTTTACGCCGTATCCTTAGTACAAAATGACTTAAATGGCTGGCTTGGAAAACTTTGGGGAAAAGATTATTCCCAGCCGGATGCTTGTTCGTGATTGGACGCGCCATGTGTCCATCATTTTTTCTAGGCACTCTATTGGACAGCGTGGGGGGCGGAGATTTGTGGACATTGCTGGAACTGAGGGTTGTAGAAGAGCCAGACTCAACTAGAGAACTAATAGATCTAAGTTCGACTAAACCATAAATAATTAAGCAAGTGATTGCATTAAACTGTGTACCTTTTAAAGGAAGCAAAAATAAAGTGTCAAAAAGATGTATAGACATTTTTGTTTGTCACCATGCAGTATTGAGTGAATCTTTACAAGTATAAATCTCCTAACTAATATAATGTGCGTTCCTCTTCCTCATTCTGTTTCGGGTGATATTTCCACTACCCGAATTAGCTGGCATTGGCATAGACATCCCCTCTGACTGAAACCGACCCTGAAACTCAGTATTTCATCACGCACACACTGACTCAACTCCTTTTCACTGACACCTGGTTTTAATCTAGTCTAGATGTTTGTGCTTTAGGGAGCAGGCCGTACACAAGAATGAGTCGCACAATGTCACTATGAACCCCGGACCAGGATCCAATGTCGTTCATGATCAGGCGATGGATGGGTGTGGGTCTGAGATGTGATTCGTAATGAAACTATCTCATCCTGTTAGCAGGTACATTGTGTTCACACTGGGGAATAAATGGACGGACATTTAAATCTGGTTATCTGGATCAGTTATTACTATGGCAATGATAGCGTTTGATAACGTAAACGAGTGTCATTTTTACACGACAGCACGGCCTGGAGCATGCTTTTCTGTTTACAACATTGCAGTGTTTTGCGTTGTTCACGAACGACATGTTTAGAGTTCGATTCGATGATGTGGAACGTCTGAGACACAAGTAAGTTCCTGTTCTCACCTACGTTGAAGCTGTGATGAACAATCATTTCCTCAGCAGTCTCTCTCTCTCGCTCACTCATTTTAAACTCCTCTGTCCTGAAGACTTTTCTCAGCCTGGAAACTTTGACAGTTACAGTTAAGTATTTACAGTCGAGAATCTGTAAATCTCTGCAAATCTATGTTTATACCACGTCATCGTTAGGAGGATGTATGTGGGCGGAGCCATGGGTAAAGCTCGAGTGTTAAATAAATGTTAGATGGGAAATTATTGGTTGGCATCCGCTGTGAAACAAGAACAACTAAAAATCACATCACTGAATTTATGTTCTGCTTTATCATAGAAAATTAGTTTTGAAGCTGTTTATATTATTAGTGTTAGGTGATATGGAGTGTCTGCCATGCATACAAGTCCACGTGTATGAGCTGTTGCCATGGGAACAATAACAAGTGTTCGAGCCAGTCAGTACTCAGTGATATTTGATCTAGAGTTTTTTCTTTTTCTTTTGCATATCTGTGCTTAAGGTCAGAACACTGTAAAGAGAAAATACACATTCCAACCTTTCTTATTTTTGCAAACCCTCAAGATTTTATCAGTTCCTGTGACTGAGGTCAAGTTAACGGGGGTGAAGAAGTAAAAACAACTCGAATCGACAAACATTTCTAGCAGCACCAGCTCATTTTGTTTGATCGTCTGTTCATGTGTCTCAGCCGAGAACTTCAGGAGTGTCACTTCTCCTTATCTGAGTCTAGCCTCGCCACCGAAAGCCAGTTGTGTTAAACCTAAAAAGGAAACCAGCTTCAAGACATGCTGCATTCACCGTGTCGATAGTTCAAACACGCCATGACGGCAGCAGGGTTTATAGAAAGCTGAATAAGTTGAAGTGAGACAAAGAGCAACTCCAGGCTTTCCTGAACAGTGAGAGGTTTCAGACTGAAAGCCGCAGGACTGGCAGAACCGCTCGGGAACGCTACCTTTATCAAATTCCACAAAATTTCTAAAGAAGGGCTGGATTGCACGATGATGTAATATCCGTCTCCTGATCAGTGACGTCACAGTACATAGTTATTAATTTTAAATGTATTTTATTTATTTGCATATCGCATTATTCAAATAACACTGAGCTGAGGCCGATGAAGGTTGTAGACGTACGTCGGTGGGGGTCAATGCCCTTCTGCTTGATTCAGAGGTCAGGAATTGACAGTCACGTGGTATTTCATCAGGACAGCTTTGTCTTTCAAAACGAGAATCACATGGACAGCGGGGTTTGAAAACAGAGAAGCTGTGTGTTTTCTTTGTATGATCCGAGTGTTTTTAATCTTGCAGAGACAGAAGCATTCACAAAGTTTTTCTTTATAGTATTCAGTCTACTTTCATCGCATATGTGCCCTTCAACTGAGCATTATTTCAACTGAGCATTATTGAAATGTCTGCATTTATAAACATTAACGAAGATGTTTTTTAAAAAGAATTTGGACTTTGCAAATGACCAGTATGTTGTCCTGAAGCCATTCAAGACCACAGGTCTAGATCTGTAGCTCTAATTGACCTCCATCACTCCACTGACATCACCACAGTGTATTCTTTTGATACTGATCAAAATCACAGGATCGGATATTGTAGGAGGGTTGGGGTTGAGTAGAATTCGATCCGATACCATCACGGCTCATTAGTCCTAAACCATCATACAAATGCTTAATGATGCCTGATAATATACTACAGAGATTTGCAGAAAATACAAACCGCTCAAAGTTCTTGCAAAAGAGTGTTTTGCGAGATCGTTTTCTTCTTCTTTTGGGTTTGTGAGCTCTCATTGCAATGCCGCCACCCACTGGACTGTAGTGTAGAGCAGAAGGTTGGCAGGTAAAGAGATCATCGCGAGACACGATGTTTAAATTATCAGCAACACAATTTACGCAGCGTTTTAGTGTGTACCAAAGGTTACCCCCTGGCTCACCCCCTGCGTATATCCACCTGATGGTGATCTGCTGATCGAGTGATATGGTATAAAAGTTGATGACGGTGCTGCCAAGTATGGATGGGTTTCACCAGTCACCTCCTGAAATTATCATGATCACTACATGTTAATTCCTTTAAAATGGTGATTCTATTTAAATATCCCGATTCAATATTTAAATTTTTCTCCCGATTTTGTAAAAATCTTAAACCTTTGAAAAATTTTCACAAGTAATTACTTAATTAAATGTTGGCCATTCCTTCTAAAACAAAAACCCAAGGGCAGCATTTAAACAATACCAACCAACTTCAAATACAGCAGTTCAACTGTTAACTGAGCAGCACTTATCTGTCATCTGCAAAAAGTTCAGAGTGCGCCACCTGTAGGATTATAAAGAAATGGCGATGTTTTCCCTGCCTCATATGCGTCTAAAGTCTCAAACATTAGCCTGATGGTGAGGCCACATGTGGGCGTGCGAGGCTTCAAAAGCATGCAACTTTCGACTAATGTGTGTTGAGACTGGTCCAGTCTTGAAACCAGCCAGTTCTGGTCACTCGTTGATCGATCAAATCATCTCTTTAAATTAATTTTAGAGTTGTGAAATGTGAATCTCAGCGCAAAAGAATAGCGACTCATATCTTTTTCCAATCTCCTCTTTGGCTAAACAAGCGAACTGATTTTTTTTTTTTTTTGTAGGAAATGCTCTGAATCTTGATCTACAAGTACACTTTTCCATCTGGAAATATTCTGCATAAAATATCCTATCTACACACAGCAGATATCATTAGTACACATCTGTTTGCTCTCACTGTAAGTCAGATCAAGTCAGCACTTTTGTGAAAGAAATCCTGTCAGGAGATTGGCTTCTTGCTTGTTTCTCTGTTTCTGACTGTGTCATTTGAGGAAACAAGAAAAAGGGACCATAACAAACATGTGAGACAGCGATGAAAAACCCTATACAAGTCATAAGCAATCATCAAAGTTCTCTCATGACCTGAGGGAAGAGCTAACCATGCTAGTTTTTCAGGACTTATTGCTGACTCAAGTCCATCTTATCTATAATCTGTATTACTAACCTACATTATTTAAAACAGCTGTTTTGTAAAAAAACACCAGGAGTACTAGCCAACTAAGGTGTCATTAATGTTTTTTTGCACCAAACCTGCTAAACTGGTGTTGAAATATGGCTATGTTCAAACAATAATCCTTCACTCGGCCAAAAATCAAACGTGGCCCATTGATCAGGATTCCCAACAACACTCGGCGTGAGGGGTTAATTCATGATGCGTAGTTTAAGCTTTCTGGACAGATTTTCGACAAGATTTTTTGTTCGACTAACCTGTGATAAGATTACCTGTGTGACAATCTCTGTGCAGGCTTAACTTTTTCCTGTACTTTTGACTTCTGTCCTCATTTTAACAGGTGCATGATGTTCAGATGAAAAATTTGTCTTTATCTGATCACTAAAACAACCAGAACTTGTAAAACTAGTAAACCAGCTTCAATTAATTAAAATAAAATATTTTAGTTTTAAAACTTCATGTTCTTTATTATTTAAGCAAATGTTTGTAGTATTGTACAATCTTCCAACAATAGCAGTAATGTAGAAATGGTTTCCTTTCTACCAGCAGGCCAAGATAGTCTACCAGTCCGAACAACTAATGCTGTATTTTCCAGCAAGCAGTTGTTCAGACTAAGCCAGATTTATTGTTTTGATTTATAATTTTTTTCAGCAATGTCTTGTTTCCTGATTAATGTACAGGTAGTCCCCAACTTATGAACATCCGAGTTGAATTTCCGTGGACTGCTGTGCTACTTCCATTTCAATCACGGACGTAGCTCATGTGTATTGTACAACAACATAGACACTCCAGTGCACCAAATACAAATATTTATAATTATATACAATATTTTCGGTGTGTAAGTGAATGTATGAAATGTCTAAAGTCCGGAATAATTGTACGTGTGTGGAGGTGCGGGAAAAATGATTCATGGCCTCAATGAATCAATGATGATCAGCTGTCAGTCGATGTAAATGCAACATTTTACCACCTCAAATGTAAACACACTGATTAAGACAAATGAGACACTAAACTTTTGAATCATATGGATAAAACTCAAAAATTAAATCGAAGCAACAATTTGTTCATCATTCTCAGCTCTGTTAAATTCTACCTGCACTTGACTCCTTTTTACATTTTTCCGTTGCCGATGTTTAATACTACAGTGTTGCAGTATTTGCATAGAATCAGCTTCATATCGTGATGCTCCCACCCACATGCTTCACTGTGACTTAACTCGTTACTTTCTCCGTACATGACAAGCCAAAGAAGACAACTTCATCTTTGTACCTGAAAATCTTTAAGAATTGTGTGTGAACTTCCCAAATGTGGTCTTCGCAAACAATGCCAATGTGTTATTACAAACATCTGGTCCACTTTGCCCAGGGATGTTTTTGCAGCATGTAAATTAGTGTGTGTTTATGACTGTATATAAATATAATATATAAACACAAATGTCCAATTATTCATTTCCCCTTAATGTTAACTTCATGAAGCTTAAGTTCTACTTCTAAAGGTTATCTTCCGCAAACTCTTATCGGGGCTGTTACACTTCGGTTGTTTATCTGAATTACTGTAAAATAAACTCGTGACCGTTTTAATATAGAATGAACAGAATTCCCAATGACTTGCCGAAATCCACAAGAATGTTTGTTTTTTACGTGTCTCAATATCAATAATTTTTGCCTAAAATGAACAAATCTATGCTAACCTCCACGGTCTTTATAAATAGACTTTTTATTTTTAAAGAAGAACTGAAAGCACAAACCACAAACTTCTAGGTGTGTGGTAGAACTGAGACCTAAAAAAGATAACCAAAAACAACACCCACACGCTGTCTGGTTTTGAAATTGTGTGATGTTGTTTCAGGTCTCAAATCTCTCAAGTGATGGACTTGTCATTGTGTTCGTTCATGTGGCTGCGATGCTCTATTAATTTAATTTTAATATGAATTTGAATTTTGAATTGAAATTTGTTATAAATTGAATTTTCCCATTGTGCGTCTGTGCCCTTTTTAAAAGGAAAAAAAAAAAAGTTGTTTAAATCATCAAAACATTATGATTTCGATCTTTATTTTCTCCAGAGGACTACGTCATGTGCAGCATTATGTTTTTGTAATTTGAAGTGGGATTCAGCGAGTTTACCGCACGCTCCGTTAGCTCCACACGGGTGTTAGGATCTGCATATGGGCGGATCCACAAATAACCAGGGTAGTTTTAAATATTTGATAAATTTTTGACCTTTGCCCTATTGTAGTAATCCTGTATTTATCATAGTGCAAAGTTTGGCGCTACTCTTTGTTAGTGTTGGTCACTCGGTCATGTACATGTGACTCTTACATATGTTTCTATGAAATGCTGTACGATTTCCTTGTTTATTGGCACCACCCTGTCCTATTATTATTATTATTTATTTTTTTATTTTTATTTAAAAGTTTAAATCAGCGTTCAGTTACACTACAACTCAAAAATTTGGATAGACCTTCTAACTTCATGGTCGTTTTTGATTTTATTTATTTTTAACATTTCTTTCTAAACTGTAAAACAACGCTAAAGGTGTTTATCCAAAATACACACTAATCTCCTTTGAACAGTTGATATTGAGATGTATATCTGCTACTTCTGCTCTGTAAAGCTTCATAATGGCTCTAATCTGAGGTGCTGGTTGTTAATTGGTGATTTCTGTGGCTGGTGATTCTAAATGAACTTCTCTTCTGCAGCAGAGGTCAGTTTTGGTCTTGGTTTCCTGGGAAGGTCTTTAAGAGACATTTTCATCATGGAGCTTGATGGGTTTTTCAAATGCACTCGACACACAATACTGTTCTTACAAGAACTATTCCAGGGTCCGTTCTTCGTAGGTCGATTGATGCATCCGAGATGAACTGACCCATCTAAGATGAGATCATCGTGCTAATTAAGACCTGGCTAAGTCGGTTCTTCGAGCACACCTGTTGTTGTTGTTGTTGATTAGTATACCTGGATTGAGTTGTCTAGGATTATTGCGCGTTCGTGCGTTTGTTTAAAAGGCGATATGCATCGACAGTAGAAACACTGATCACAAGCCCTTTGCTTGGTTGACAAAATGACAAAAGAGAGAGCTCAATTTATTTTGTAACGTGTTATGCGCTGAAATGCCCCCTGCCATGTATTGCCCCCCCTGCATAATCACTATT
>JAOTQY010000020.1:2338680-2350990 GCA_026413445.1 Dolichallabes microphthalmus | reverse complement strand
TGCCACAAACAGGAAGTTAATATCACCAACCATTCCCATTTTATTAAGGTGTATCCATAGAAATGGCCCACCCTGTAGTTGCCCCAGCATACGTAGAGCTGGAGAACAAAAATCTTCTACATAAAGACGAGGGAATTTTGTTAACTAGGTAGCATATTATTTTGTAAGATGTAGAATTTATAATGAGACTATAAGCAACTGATTAGCTAAACCAACATTAGCTAGCTAAGACTGACTCAAAGATGGATGTTAAGTTAAGCCATACATCATTTTAAAAAAAAACTTAAAACTACCCCAAGTTAAAGAGTTTAAGTACCTTGTGGTCTTGTCTACAAGTGATGGAATATTGGAGGCCATCACTCCAATATTGGCAGGAGAATCGCAGCAGCGGGGGCGGTATTGCAGTCGCTTCATCGCGCTGTTGTGATGAAAAGAGAGTTGAGCCAAAAGGCCAAGCTCTCAATTTACCGGTCAATCTTCGTTCCAACCCTCACCTCTGGTTGTGAGCGTGGGGTCATGACCGAAAGAACAAGATCGCGAATACAAGTGGCCCAAATGGGTTTTCTCAGAAGGGTAGCTGGCTTTCCACTTCGAGATAAGATGAGAAGCTCAGTCATTCGTGAGAAACTCAGAGTAGAGCCGCTACTTCTTTACGTGGAAAGGAGTCAGTTGAGGTGGTTCGGGCATCTAGTAAGGATGCCACCAGGACGCCTCCCTAGAGAGGTGTTCTTGGCACGTCCAGCTGGTAGGAGACCACGGGGCAGACCAAGGACTAGATGGAGAGATTATATCTCCGCACTTGCCTCGGGATTCCCCAGTCAGAGTCAGATGAGGTGGCTGGGGAAAGGGAAGTTTGGGGTTCCCTGCTGGAACTGCTACCACCGCGACCCGACTTTTGGTAAGTGGTTGAAGATGGATGGATGGAACTTAAAACTACCAATATTATTTTACCAATTTTTTTTTTTTATGAATAAACCCATTTAAAGCAGGAAGTTAAAATAGCATTGAAGAAAGATTGAAGATCTGGTGCTTGAAATGCTTAAAAGTTGCCTGAAATTTAACCTTTCTATCTGTATCAGATCTACTTTTTTTAATTTCCCATCCGTGATTCACTCTCCGATTACCGAACAGGGAGTGTATTTGGTTAAGAGGCGTAAGATACTCAACCTTGCAAAATGTGATTTCTTTGTGTTAACAAGTTCTGCCGTGCAGAAAGACAGATTGACATGTACAGTACTGTATGTGGCCTTCAACCTGAAATAATAATATTACTGATTACATTAACGCTCATCAGCTTATTTTTAGCTTTAACCTATTCAAACTCTTTTCCCATCAACACGGGCTACGTACTGTATCCTAGTTAGTCATAAGCAATAAAAAAAAAAAGAATAACAAAGAAAAAAGTGAATGACTCAGACATAAAATGTGCTAGTGTTCCCCTGCTCAGTATGGTGTTACACACAGGCATGAGGGTTAGCATCAATACGGTAGAAACGCTTATTCCTGCTCCCATTACCGCACTTTCTAATAGCGCCAAGAACTATTAATGCTATCACCCGAATCCTACTGCTTCTACACTCCTGTGCCTTTATGTGTTACATAAGCTAATGACAAAACTGTATTATCTTTGATGTTCGGGCCCATAGTGTGGGAACGAACTGAGTACAGTGAGCTAGACGTTCTCCAGAGCTAGATAAAGTGCTCCGTCTTCCTCCCTAGGAAAAACAACCGCATGTTTAAGTGATATCCAGCTCTGCAGCTCTACCTCGACCAAAGGCCCCGGGATTTATTTCGGTGTCCGTGGCCCTGCTATTTTCCTTGTGAATGATGAATCAAAGAAGCGAGCGTCCCACCAGAGGAAGTGTGGGAGAGACAACTTCTGCCCTTAACTGTACATCGAGCGGACCTCGAGGCTTTTTCAGGATTTTTCCCTCTGATGAAATCGGCTTCCCTGCGGATTGAGGAGAGCAGGGAGGAGACTGGTGGTTCTGGTGAAGGCAGCGGACGAGGCCAGGCGTGAATTTACACACATTGACACAGACTGTGTCATGCGCAGGAATGTGTAGGAGAAGAATGAGCTCCGGGACTGCGTGAGTACTGCCGTAACCCCTGAGGTTGTACATTTCCATCGTGGATCTTGTGTTTGTGATGTTTATACGAGTGGGTGTGTGTGTTTTATGCATGTGTATACTGCCTTCGATACGTCATAGCTAGGAAATATGATATCGGGGATCGGGTAAGGAGCCAGACATCTCGCTCAGGCCCAGCTGTCCTCTTCACCTTAGGCGGAAAGGGTTAAATAAATGTTAGTGTGCTGATAAAAGGTTCTAAAAGGGGCCATCGTTCTTCGACGTTGATACGAGACACTGGGCCTTCCAACAAAACTCCACTCTACTGAGGCGATGATGTCATCAGTCTATACATCATTCCAACACTTACGTACCATCATAATCATTATAGTATTAATCTTTTCTGAACTGTAATGCCATTTAGTGCAGAAATTTCAATCTTTTCATTTCTTATAAATGGGGGCTCAGTGGCTAAGGCATTGGACTACTGACCAGAAGGTCCCAGGTTCAAACCCCAGCACCATCATCGTGTCCTGCTACCCAATCAGCTTGGCGAATTCAACCACACTGCAGTATAGAAGATATGTTTTAATCTCTCTTTTTTTATTCTTGTAGACTTTAAAAAAAATGTCTTCAGGTGGATCTGGAGGTGAGTTTTAGTTCACAGGTGAGAAAGGTGTTAAATAGCAAAAAAAAAACAATGGCATGCATTCAGCATTAGAGGAAAACAGCTGAAACAATTTGGAGCAGAGAGAGCTGTTGATTTAATGTGATTATGAGAGCGGTGTAGAAACGGGAGGGCAAAAGATAAAGTGTGTATCTACCGTCAAGGTCAATCGGCCAGGTGTTTTTGGGAGCACAGAGCTGGAGAAATACTCTCGGAAGCCTTGGAGTTCGACCAAAAAAAAAAAAACAGGGGGGAAAAAATTACACTGAGAAATGAGGGAGCAGTTCTAATGTAGAACGGTTGAACAGTTAAGTCGTTTCAATCAATCAATCAATCAATCAATCAATCAATCAATCAATATTTTCCCTGATATTAACCTGGTATTTTCTGAAATGAAACCTTGTCGTTTATGTCGGAACGATTTCCTACTTTTATGCTTTATTTTGATCGGCACGGTCAACACCTTCTTAAAGGGATTTTAGCGAGGTTGTCCTCAGGGGTCCTATTACATTTCTAAGGAGTCTGACCGATGGTTTTTGCAAAATTCCTGTTTTAGCAAAAGTTCCTCATTTTGCTTCCTCACCCCAACGAAACCGTAATCAAATTGTTCAGCTGGGTCTGCTGAGCACTGTGGAAGAAGTCAATCTCCTTACGAAATGCACTGTTTTCAAGTTATGAGGATTTGTTTGGAATCTGCGCTGAAACGGTCCTAACCCTGAATTCCATGACTCCCAGCTTGATCAGTTTGGGTTCGGTTGGAAACAGAGACATGTGACATCGAAAAAGCTCAAAGTTCTCTAAAATTTTGGAACTAATCAAGTCAAGGTATTAACTCGCTCCATAGAGAATGAACTGAATTTCACGACAGGGAGGCAGTGACTTCCTTTCAGATACTCTCGTCAAGGGGGCGCCACAGAGGACCGTGCGATCCGTACACAACTCGGCACAGGTTTTACACCAGATGCCCTTCCTGACACAACCCTTCCACTTTATCTGGGCTTGGGACCAGCACTGCATGCAGTGGCTGGGTGGTATGGGGTGTGGCATCCCACCCACAGCCGGGCTTGAACCTGGATCCTCAGATTCTACAATCAACAACCTGGAGACTTAGCTGTCTGAGCCACCGCTTCCCACGTTGAAGAGGTAGTGAATCAGAAAGAACGAAAAAACAACTCAGTATCTCTCCCCCTATTCTTGCACAATTTGGTGCACACGTCCATAAGCCTTACATCAAACTGGAGAGCCCGTCTCCTGCCTTGTTTTGAGTCTTTGTTTGGCACCTAAAAAAAAGTATTACTTTTAAGCCTCCTCACTCAAACAGTCTATGAACGAAACCTCTGTCACCTACGATTCTGGAGATTATCAGGAAGAATCAGGATTAGAAGACATTGAATTTAATGTGGGTCAGGGGGAGCTCAGTGGTTAAGGCCTTGGACTACAGTTCAGAAGATCCCAGGTACAAATCCCACAACCACCAAGTTGTCCCTGTTGGGTACTTGAGCAAGGCCCTAAACCCTCAACTGCTCAGATGTATAACACGATAAAAATATGAGTTGATTTGGGTAAGGGTGCCTGCTAAGTTAGGCACCTTCTCTCAGTCTGTGCAAGGGGAGGGGCACTACAACCAAGCCACGCCCTATAAACGAAGTCAAATATTCAATAAATAAACATTAAACCTCACGCAACCTTGATTTATGATTCCTCTTGGCACTGGCTGCTTTAAAAACAAAACTTCCTTTTCTTCTTACTACCATCCTTGATATCATTCTTGGGACCCATCATTCTATGTCTTCGCTAAATTCAATAAAAAAACCTTATGTAAACTCATTTTGCTTGGCTTTCCATTCACGCAAACAAGTTTTGAACGGGTCCCGGAAGTAAGTGCAACTTTCAGCTCGGTTAGCTCGGTTCGTTTGCTCATAATGCCGAAAAAGCTTCGCATGCCGAGGAAAAGTTCTTGCAAAATTTAAGTTCTCAAGGCGAAAATTCTTAAGGTGGGTTGTTCGTACTGTATTCTGAGGTTCAACTGTATTTTATTGTTGTTGTTAATATATTGCTAGTGTATGTATGTTAAATTTTGGCCTGTAAATCAAAAATTCTACAGGAGATCAGAAAACACAACAGCAGAACAAAAATTCATGAACTTCTTCCAAAATTTGCTGTTGTGTTTCGCGATTTTCTTTGATGTTGTTTAGTTGTGCTGATCTTGTTGTTCTTCTTCTTTTTATCAATGTTTATTTACTATGTATAATTGTTTTGTTGTCGTTCACTTGGTTTGGAGTGTGTGTTGTTGATTTAGATTTTGTTATTGGTTTGGAATTTTTGTGTTTGTTTTGCATGTTTCTGATTTTGTTCTCGTGTGTCGGGATTTGCTTTTATGTTTTTTTTTTTGTCTTTGGTTTTCTATTTTTGTTTTTCTTTGTTTTTATTTTTCAATGTTTTACTGGTTGTATTTTCTGATTTGTTGCGTTTATGCTTTTAGTTTTGGTGTTGTGCATTTTTGGTTTTGTTGCGGCATTTTCTGATTTTCAGTCATGTTTGTAAATTTGCTGTTGAGTTTTGGGTTTGCTCATGTGTTTGCTCAGGTTTCTGGTCTGGCACAATGGTTTAGTGGTCGCCTTGCACCTCCAGGGTCTGGGTTTGATTCCCACCTCTGTGTGCATGGAGTTTGAGATAGAGATAGAGTACTTTATTAATCCGAAAGGGACATTGTAACCGAGTTTGCATGTTGTCCCTGTTCTTGGTTGGTTTCTTCTGGGTACTCTGGTTTCCTCCCGCAGTCCAAAGACATGAAGATTCGGTTAATTGGCGTTCCCAAATTGCCTGTGCTCTGCGATGGACTGGCACCCTGTCCAGAGTGTACCCCGCCTCGTGCCCTGGGTCTCCTGGGATGGGCTCCAGGCTCCCTTGCAACCCTGTATATAGAATAAAGTGTTAATGAGTGTTATATTTGCATTTGGTTTTTCAAAATTGTTTTTTTATTTGATGTTATGTTTTCAGATTTGCTGTTGTATTCTTTCTTTGTTCTGTTGTGTTTTTTGTTTTGATGATGAGGTTTGCTTGTGCTCATTTGATGTCACGTTTCTAATGTGTCTCATGCGTGTCGTACTTACGAGTCTCTGTACATTTATTTGAAATCAACTACAGCAAGTTCTCGAATTTTCAACCCCTTATTTAAACGTCACAAAATTCCCAATAAGAAGGGCTTATTCTTGTGTACATTTTCGAAGCACTTGCATTAACTCCCCACTTACGCTCCCTCCCTCTAAACCTGAAAGTCAATGGAAGTGTTAACTCCATTAGGACGGTGCAGCGGGACAGTTCTTTCTTTGCCTTCTCAGCAAGTGCAATAATAAACACCCTGGCAAAGATGAAGGTTGGATGGCCCTGACCTTGAGCACGTACATCGCGACTCAGCCCTCGCGCGCGCCCGCCTGCAGCAGCCGCCGTTCCCTCCACAAATTCCCACATTCTCCTTCATGGTACAGGAAGAAATGACAGAGCTCATTTCCCTCCGCGATGAAACGTTGTTGATATTCGCATTAACGTGACCTGATGCAATCTTGGACATGCTGAAAATGGGGAACTATTTCTAGCTATTTCCTGCTTTTTAGAAACGCCGAGGCAGATTAGCTTAATTGAAGAGGGCAAAGCAGGAAGTTTTAAAGTCACATCAGTAATTAATAGGGCTGCTTGGCTGAGAGGTGTGTGTGTTTGTACTGTATATGTGTGTGTGTAAGCATTCAGGAAAGTGCTTAAACAGGGTTCATGTTGCGTGGAACATGAGAACATCTCAGCATGATTTTAGGCGGCATTTAGCACTTGCGACTCTTTAAAAGTTATTTTTAATTTTTAGAAAACAAACTTTTTTTTTTTTTAAGTTTCTATGATGTTTTTTTCTGCATTTTGCTGTTGAATAAGTCACATGGATTAGTGTTTTAGGATAAAATAAAAATAAAAATAATACTCGAAATGTGGTTAATTAGCATCTATTTGTTTTTTCCCTAAGCTGTATTTCTATACATTACAGTTTTACATTAAAAAAAATAAGCTTGTAGATTGAAATCGCAATACGACTGAAAATAAATAAATTGAAAATTTCTTTTGTTTGTTTTTGTGATTTTCAGAAAATTCCATGATGTTGCAACAAAAATGTCCAACATTCTGCATCTTGGATGATTCATGAAATCTTTCAAGAAACATGAGACATTAAACTGATGAGCATGTTATTCTAAAACATTTAAATGACTACATTTCAGTGTTAAAGTGTAGTTAAAACAGGCAAAAATGCTGTAAATTTCTGCATTTTTAGTCAAGCAGACGAGTTGCTGTGTAGGACTGTACAGTACATCGTCCTACCTTGCATGGTTTTTGGCGAAGCCGCCGTTCTCGCTCTACTTATCAGCTCGTAATGTTCTCCCCGAGGGCAGCTGATGGAGGAAGATTGATGGGGAAGTCCCTAAACACTACAGCCGCTCACTATCATGTAATAGCTTACGGAGCAGAAAGATTATCCTCAGCGCCTCGAATCCTATTGCTTTATTTGTAAGTAGACGTGAAACAAAACACAACAGACATGATACTGGTCCAAAAGCTTGTTCCTGGGTGGCTACCATAAATACAGACACAATGTACATGATTACGTACTTATAAGCGCCTTAAGAGATAGCATTGTTTCGGATAACAGGTCGATGAAGTCATTGCTACAATTCCTCCATGAGTAATTTCTACTGGGGTCAACTTGAACGTTCCTTTTGTGGAGAAAGACAGAAAAAACAGGATTAACCAAATTTAAAGTGGATTTTTACTGAAATTTCACGCACTTGGAGAAAAACGCTATTCGCCCTCTTCAACATTCACCAGCAGTTTAAAGTTCGGACACCCCTTCTAACTCCATGGTCGACCCTGATTTTTATTTCTTGCTACACTGTAAAGCCATATTGAAGGTGTTTATCCAAAATACACAATAATCTCATTTGAACAGTTGATATTGAGATGTATATCTGCTACTTCTGCTCTGTAAAGCTTCATAATGCCTCTAATCTGAGGTGCTGGTTTGTAATTTAATGGTTTCTGAGGCTGGTGACTCTAAATGAGCTTCTCCTCTGCAGCGGAGGTCAGTTTTGGTCTTGCTTTCCTGGGAAGGTCTTCATTCCCCTGGGAAGAGGCCAGGGTTAGCTCAGTGGTTAAGGCATTGGACTATGGTTCGGAAGATCCCAGGTTCAAATCCCACAACCACCAAGTTGCCACTGTTGGGCCCTTGAGCAAGGCCCTTAACCCTCAACTGCTCAGATGTATAATGAGATTTAAAAAAAAATTAAAATGTAAGTCGCTCTGGATAAGAGCGTCTGCTAAATGTAAATTAAAGAGACAGTTTCATCATGGAGCTTGATGGGTTTTGAACAATACTATTCTTGCAAGAACTATTCCTTATATGTACAGTATATAATGCCGTATGAGTTATTTCATAGTATTGAAATCTCCATTCTTGTTCTGGAAAGTAGAAAATAAATAACTAAACAAAAAACACTGAATTAGAAGGTGTGTCCAGACTTTTGACTGGTACCGTGTATGAGCTCGCAGACACGTATGACTGGTTACTGGCATTCTGATTCATGTGCGTATGCCTCTCTATTCAAGTAAGCATTCGCAATTGCCTTCTGGATTTCAGCCTATGAGCTCCTGCTGATAATGCAGACTCCGGATTAATACCTGTTTTTTTCCTTTTTCTTTATGCTTCTCATATCCCCGCTCTGTTAGGCGCGTGGGATCAGAGCACAGACATTTTTTACGGCGCCCCTGGAGCAGACAGGGTTAGGGGCCTTGCTCAAGGGCCCAATAGCGGCAACCTGGAGGAGCTGGGGCTCGAACCGCCGACCTTCCGATCAGTAACTCAGAGCCTTGACACACTGAGCCACCACCCCGTAACAAGTCATTGTTACGGTTCCTTTTTTTTTTTATTTCCCCAAATTTTGCTTCGTTTGTCCCTATTTCTGTTTGAAAGCCTGCTTGCCTAAAACCCAAATACTTCATCGGGACAAAAAGAGGACATAGTAGGAGGAAATGTAGACAGAAACTCACACACAGAGAGATAAAATCTATAACACACACACACACACACATAATGACTGAACGATCTGATGAACTGAACACCGATTGTAAAAGACATGAATCTCAGTCAGATAAAAACAATTTACAGCACCTACAGAAGTCTAAAACCGTTACCAGATAAACGATATCGTATAACATTAACCTACTGTACATAATATCTTTATGGAGAATTTTGTGGTTTGAAAGTAACAGGACAAACAGAGCGATTCGCTGCGTGGCAGGGACCGATACTGCTCTGTTGACTTTTAGTGACTCATTCGAAAAGACCGAATTGTCTGCAATCAGAGTACGTCTAGACCTAATAATCTTAAAAATGTATTTTTAAGAAATGGAGAATAATATCGTCTGTGTTTATAATTCAGTTCTGAATCTTCAAAGAAATGCACGAGCGTGTCATCCAGTTGATTAAACGGAATCCGGATGATTTTCGATTTTTTCCGAATCCTAAAATGCTTCCCATCTAAACTAATGTAACGTGCAAGATGAAACAGAATATAACACATGACATATTGCAAACAAATTTTGGAAATGCAGGAAAGCCGTCCTAATAGTGTTTTATGTATCAAAAACGAGCCATTCATAGATAATGCAGTCTTGCACAATAGCTTGCACATGACAGCAACCTTTCCTCCATGTAAAGCATGTTCAGAATTTGGCTTGTTGACATGAAGGTAATTGATTCAAATGGGGTTCTTATGAGTTCAGAAATTGTATTGTTTTTAAAAGGCCTTAGCTCTGACAGAAATACGCCGGAAAGTATTGCATTTGGCGGTGAGCACAGTTTCCCATAGACCGATCTGTTGAACTCAGCTCCAAGCCTCTTGGACGCGGGCTGACTGTTGAGCTAGTGGGAGAGGAGAGATAGAGGTGACCTTGCTCTGAACCCCTGTGCAAACTTGGATTACGTCTGGAGCAGTTGGAGAAAGAAAAAAAAAGAAGAAAAAAAAACTTAAATGAACTTGGTGATTTAGTGAGGCGGCTCGCAGACGGGTTTTTTTTTTTTAAACTAATGACGGTAGGGGGAAAATTAAACTCTGAAGCTAATGGTTGGATTCAGCACAATGTAGACGAACACACCTTGAACAGTAACCTGGCTGTCCAAATGTATCATGGTGTCTTAGCAGTTTGTCGCGCTAGAGACTGCAGAATATAATTGACGTCCATTTTCTTTTTCTGGCAAACCCGACATAAATACGAGTGACATAATGCGAAGTGAAGATCATGTGCTTCTGCACAGGATTATGAATGAGACTAGTTTCAGTTCCGGACCTTTCAGTTCATTCAAGTTAAAGGTCTTGATCAGATCCGTGGACCAGTGCGTCCAGGTCTCAGCTTACTCCTCATGGATACGGCTAACCCAAACACTATGATGTAACTGCTGCGTAAAACGAATGTCATATAGTGGATTCACTCTGCGTGTTTGGAGCACGTTACTCAATCCGATTAAATCGAAAATGGATCACCAGATGGCGAGTGTAGCTGTGACAATGATCATGAAATTGTAACAGCGCCACCTAGAGCACTCGAGTACATTTACAGTATGACGACTAGTATGAAATTATATTAAGTATGCAAACTTGTAAGGATGATTTTAACTTGCATGATTGAAACTAAAAGTAAAAGAAGTAATCATATGTGATACATGAACATACGTGTAACTACAAATACAGTCTCCATATTATTCATACGCACTAGCTAGGAATGCCTCAAAGACCTTTATTGGGACCTCTGTCTTTTTGCAAGTTTAAAAGTTTTTTGTTTTCTTTTTCTTTATGCATATACAGTGTGTTTTAGGGTAACCACCAAGGGCTTAGGGCGTAGAAAAGGTGCAAAGCTGCAACTCAAGCTGGCTCGTATTCCAAAACACTCGTAAACCAAATCGAATTTTCCCATAAGAAATAATGGAAACTCAAATGATTCGTTCCACAGCCCAAAAAATAAAAAGATAAAAATAATTAATATAAAATATTAAGTAAAAATAAAACAAATTAATCTGCACACAGACACAAAGAGGAGGCTGAGCCTTGAGCAGAGAGAGAAAATGGATCTTTAACCTCTCTAATGAGACTTGCTTTTGCTTTACACGCGCGCTGTACACACAATCCGCGTTACTCGCAATCCGAGGTTTCACTGTATTATTATTTGAAAAGTAGACACTTAGAATGTAGAAAGATTTTCAAAAATATTGATTTTGCATATATTTTTCACTGAGAACACATAACTTTTATGTTATGAAAAAATTTATCCTAATTCTGGAATTTATGATGGGTGTTCATATCAAACCAGGACTTTTGATTTGCAAAATAACAGGGCACAATTATGAGAGTAAAATCTCCCCTTATTTCTCTATATAATCCCCTGCTACACTAATGCACTTACCCCAGTGTTGTACTAGTGATTGGACACCATCAAGGTAGAAAGTTTTCTCAGTATGCCGAACTGCCTGCCACACCTCTGAGACGCTGGCGATGTGGCGATAACTCCCAGCCGAGTCCCTGTAATGTACAAGCGGTGTTGGTGAATGATTGTGTGTACAGTTCACACACACACAGCTGCGTCTCTCCCGCAAGTTGGAGACAAGTTATCTGCTGATTCTTAAGTATCAGATGTTCCACATGCTGAATGTTCACGGGAACGATGCAGCGTGATCCGAGGGACCTCGGCCGGGATCGACATTCATAGACGTACAGGCTTCTTTAGTGTGACTAAGAGTCTCATCAAATGTCAGTTTACACCTTCATTCATGAGAAATGTCATCACAAGTCCCGGTTTGACTTGAACACCTCTCATACAATGACTAAACAAGACTGTATTAATGTTGATGTCTACCAAACTGCTCTTAAAAACAGAATCAGTGTACTGAGAAACATTAAAAAATAGGCAATTCTCTGTAAATATTATAATGATATGTTTTAATTTGTTATGCTTATTAAGGACTACGTTTCAAAGAGCACAGAAAATAAAATGTGATATTATTGCAAAGGACTTCTTCTCCTACATGCTTCTTTCATATTGAAAAATATAAAAAGCAACCTTGGGAAAAAGCTCCATGACATTTTGACTGGTGTAGTATTAATTAAATCTTGTGATTTATCAAGGACGGTGCATTTCTGCAGCATGGGCCTTACCGAGTTTTTCATGTTTTAAAACACAAATTTTGGAAAGTTATGACTACAGAAGTGAAGTTCTTGTCCTCTGAATGTGAGAGAAGCGAATCTCAGCCATGAACACAATCAGTAGCAATTACAACTAATGAAAGACATATAATAATATAAGCATGTCATTTTGCCTCCGAGTGGTGCAGTGGTAAATTGCTCGCCCTATCATCCAGAGATCGCTGGTTCGAACCCCGGGTGATGCTGTTTTCATCTCACAGCCGGAGACCTGAGAGCTGATTGGCCGAGCTCTCTCAGGGGGGAGGGATGAGAGGTACTTTGTGCTCCCACATTAATCACGGCTCTAC
>JAOTQY010000020.1:2267209-2279029 GCA_026413445.1 Dolichallabes microphthalmus | reverse complement strand
TAAGGGACGGTGTGTACTTTTAGCAGATTCAAGGATATCGAAGGCTCGAGTAGGGGAAAAAAGAAGGGAGTGAATATGATGAATTTCACTGGTGAGAAGCGACTTCGCGTCAACGTATTCAACAGAAGGAGGCTCGCGGGGAATCAGCGGTTATGAATACAGCTTTTGAAGAGCACGAACACGCGGTGGCGAACCGCTCAAGGCCGAGCTGCTGCATTAGTCTCGTCCAATGTATTTTTCTCTCAGCGCTTTAAAATACAGAATGTAGCCATAAGCCTGAACGAAATGATCTCTGTGTTTACCTAACCTCTGATCACAGTTTATGGAAATTACAGCAAGTAATTTTTTCGGAATCGGATTCCTTATTATAAATCATAACAGTAAATATTTTTGTTCACAGCGCTGTTACGTTTGCTCTGAAGGTGTTGGTTAACGTTCGAGAACAGAAGACCTGACAATACAGTAGCTCTGGGAGGAAATCACAGATTCTTTTCGGCTGCATCAAGCAAAGAAAACAACTAAGGAGATGGAGCTGAACTTACTGGAATTAGGGTAAAGAATTGTTCAAATCATTATTATAACCAGGAAGGATAGTACTGACCCATTAACTTCATAAACGTTCATAATCAGAGATCACTTAAACGTTTGGCGAAGCTGCATTGTAAATAGTGTTTAATAATGAACGTAATAAGAAAAAGAACTAATCAGGGAAATAAGGCTTCCGTTTGCTAGGGAGCATAAAGATCGGACTTTGAGGTGGTGGGGAAAAGGTCATGTGACCCATCCGGTAAGTCCAGACTGAGCCTATTCCAGAGCAATCAATAGGCGCTTCAGGGTAAGAAGAGAAGCAAATCACGCATAGTGTCCACTGTACAAGCCTTTGGAGACAGTGTGTTACGATCTGGGGTTGCTTCAGTTGCTCAGTTCTAGACGTTATTGGGCAAAAATCACCTCATGCCAAGTTAAACAGTTTAACTTCCCTGAAGTTGCGACCGAATAATATTCCAAGACTCAAATAGTGAAAGAGGGACTTTAGGAGCATGAGGAATCATTCTCACACATGAACTGGCCATGAGAATGCGTCCATAATCAAAGATACAGGGGGTTGAATTAAAATATTAAGACTGTGGTACCTTTCGTTCTTTTTTTAAACACAGGCAGTATAAAATTATATATCCATATTAACAAATGTATGCGATAAAAACTGGATGCAAAACAAAATACATAAATGGAGGCTGAGGCACTTGCTTTTGTATCATCTCAAAGAGAAAATTAATTCTGCTTGTGCATCATGCGCACTATATAATTTGGCAAAAATAAATCCTGTGCCATATAATTCATAAAATAAAATAAAAGAGGAATGAAGTTAATGAGTGTTCATCTAGGAAATTATCTTAACAATTAAATGAACAAGTTCCAGGTTGTAAATGTGACTTCACTTTGCGTCAGGTCGCATGAAATCCAATCACCACGCCGGGTTGTTTCATTGGATCTTTATTCTGCAATGCATTTCTTTTAAAAGCTGTTTGCAATACAGACTGAATGAACAGATTCCCATGATAAACATACTGCATACAACAAACAATTTATTTATTTTTATTTTTTTAAACCTGGATAAACTTTTTTATGTACTGAAAATAAGGTACAAAATAGACCTTTGAAGTAACCATGACACGATACGACACTACTATTAAAGTACATTAGTGCATCTAAGCCTCGGATGTTAACGTTTACTGAAAATGATACAAAATCTTAAAAAGGCAAAAAGTATGAAGCTACTTTTTTTTCCCCCTTTTATTTGAACTTTTTTCCTCCTCATGAAAACAAGAACAAAAAAGAAAAAAGGTTTTTGCACTGGTGATCTGCAGAGCCACACAGAAATGACTCCAATAAATTATATAACAAGTTCCACTTAATTAAAGACCTCAGCGTGGTTTATTTAAAAACAAAAAGAAAACAAAAAAAAAAAAACACTGTCCGTAAAGAGGATAGAGGTTACATCAGGGATATAACATGACGTGAGCTTCTAGACATGCTGAACTACACAAGCATACGAACTACACGAGTCTTTTGGTAAATATTTCTCTTTCTTTCTCTTCGACTACAACCCTTTCCTTCTTGTCAGAAAGAAAAGTCACCCTCATCATCTGGGGGGGGAAAAAAGCCCCAACAACCTAGCATCATACTTATCATAACTGCTAACCTTGATTAAAAAAAATAAATAAATAAAAAAAATAACCAAAACACAAATACTTGTACAATATTGTACACTTACTCTTGTCTTCTTGTCTACACCTGTGAGTTATGATGAGTTTTTTTGGGAAATAAATTAATTTTTTTTAAATTCCCACATCAACTTATGTTGAGTTTTTTTTTGCTTCGCAGTGAATCACCCTCTCACATTTCATCATTATCATCCAGTCATTTCAACTTTTATTTGTTTTGCCAAACAAAAGAGAAAAACAAACTAAACAGACAAAAAAAAACCCACACAACTGTGCTCTTTAATCCTCGACCTCCTCTCTTTAGCATGTCCGTCTAGGATTGTGGAACAATAATACTACCTGTGTGTACATACTGTAGTAGAGCTGGCATGTAGAGTGGATTATTCCATACTTATACTGTGATGTATGAATTAGAGGTTACGCTACTTTAGATATACTAAAGATTCTAGTTTAAAATGATTTAAAAGGAAAAAAGAAAAAAAAGGATGTCTCAAATATTGTGATTACAATATTGAAAATGGCAGCTAAAAGATTTCGGGCAGTTTTTTTTTTTTTTTTTGGACAACAAGTTTAGCAACAGTGTTGTGTTTATCAGCTTGCGTCGAACCTAAACGTGTTTGCAGAAGCTCGTAGATAAGCGCAGGAAGCTGGTCGATCGTCTTGCGTGAGGATGCACCGATTCCACAGCGAGAATGAAAATCGATCTCTGACTAGATTTTTGTTGATCCGATTCACGTCATATGTTGTAAAACACGTAGGATGCTTCCATATTTTTGTTTTTTTTTTACATTGAGAACAGCAGCTTTTGCAAGCTTCGCTCTCAAATACACGCGAGAGTCTTGGATGCCAGGGTAGACTTTTCTGGCGACGAGCTTCAGAATCATCGATGTTGGATATGGCTTAAGCGGTAAAGTTTATATGCTTCTGACAGCCGAAGCTGAATGAAACGGATTAAATCAAAGATAAGCGTGTCTGACTGGTTAGCATTTTTTGGTTCAGATTCAGGATCCCACTTTTCCGAAATCCAATACAACTGAAGCTAAAATTCTAACACTATCTAGAGATTGAAGTTTGTTGATGAATAGAAAGCAAGATCAGCTTGATTGTGTAGTGTTCTTTTGTGTGTCCTAGTGTGATTTTATCCCCTTTCATTTCCTACTGGCTGTGGTTAGAGGTGCCGAACCTTGCAACTTTTTAATTTATTTATAATTTTTTTTTTACTAAACACTCATGCTGATGGATGTGATGTCTGACTAGCACCTTGCTTGAGTGTTCACTCAATCCTGCGTTATCAAGATCTACGGTGAAGCACGGTGTTGCATTACAATCTGAGGAAAGCGCTCTTTCCACCCTCTTCCTCATACGCACACATGACTGGCTAGTATTTCTGTGGGAGGTGTTACAGACTGTGTGAGACACAGTTTTGTTCAAAGACCTTGTGGGGATTTGACCACCTTTCACTCGGAATCAGTGCATCCACGTAACCCAGCTTCAAGCGTTCCGCATTAGTGAGCGAGAGCTGCGTTAAGGTGAAGATTTCTAGTGTTGCTGTGTTCTGAACTCATAGATCTGGCAACACAGAGCATCAACATACTCCGTTTTATTATATATATATATATATTTAAACCCCCCTAATAAACAACTAAGCTTTTACGGAGAAGCCAAAAACTTATGAGAATAAAGTAGAGCAGAAGACGAGATGGTTTCCTCGTTCGCCATGCACTGAACTTGTGATGAACAGAAGAGAATAAAACATGATGTAGCAAAAAACATTCAGAGTCCAGAAGTTTGCTTTAAGACAATAACAAAAAATGTTGACGTAACACTGATGTGAGCGTGAGCCACGGGAGCGCGGTGCTGCTGCGAGAACCACAGAGTCGCACAGTCGCAGGCCTGGAGCTCTAGTACAGCAGGATTCGCCTCTCGATAGCCTTCCGGCAGATGGGGCACTCGCTCATGCGGTCGCCGCACAGCTGACATGTGCCATGGCCGCACATGAAGATCATGTTCTTCAGACGATCCAGACAAACCGGGCACATAGTCTGGAACAAATCAAACAGAGAGGTTTAAGGGTTTTTTTTTCTTTTTCCCAAAGCGAATTCCCATCCCACAAGCTGCCATGGCTGCACATTGGTCTTTGGTTATTTTTGGATTGTTACTTATAAACACAGTCTTATATGCACCTCACGTCCAAGAAGACCACAACAAAGAACCTTCTGGACAACTACCACATGTTTGGTCTCTGGCTGTTTCCCGATTTTTACTTATTGGCCAAAGGAAACCTCAATAAAGAACATCTTACTTGGTGACCTTATGCTGAGGCAGACTTCTATACCACACATCTAAGCAGAACTCAACAAAGAACCTTCTAGACAACTAACACTAATTCCTATTGGATTATTCTTGTATTGTTGCTTCACGTCCAAACAAAACTCAGAAACTAACATTCTGGACAGCTATTATATCATGGTCTCTGGTTATTATTGGATTGTTACTTGATGTCCACACTCTAAAGTTCCATTTCTGTGCCTCATGTCTAAGCAAACCTCTACCTTCTGGACAGTTACTACACATTTGTTTCTGGATCTTCTTGGATTGATACTTGATGGCCATATTCTGAGGTAAGACTTCTGTACCACATATTTAAGCAGAACGCATTAAAGAACTTTCTAGACTCGTACTCCTCATTCCTCTCTGGTCAGTCTTGGATTGTTACTTCTTGCCCAACATCTCAGGTAGCCTTTTTGCGCCTCACGTCTAAACAAGAACTTGAAAACGAACATCCTGGACAACTACTACACAATGGTCTTTGGTTCTTCTCGGATTGGTACTTGGTCATACGCTGAGATGGCCTTCTGCGCCTTATGTCCAAGCAGAACTCAACACAGAACCTCCTACACAACTACTACTCACTCCTCTCTGGTTATTCTTGGAACGTTACCTCTTTGCCACAGTCTCAGGTAGCCTTCTGCCCCTCATGTTCAAAGAGAACTCAACAAAGAACCTTCTAGACAACTATTACTCATTGGTCTCTGGATATATACAGATGGGTACTTGTTGGTCACCATCTGAGGTAGCTGTCTGCGCCTCACATCCAAACAAAACTCAACAAACAACCTTCGGGACAACTACTACACACTGGTGTTTGGTTATTCTTAGATTATTACTTGATAGCCATATCCTCAAGTTGCCATCTCTGCCTCACATCCAAGCAAACCTCTACAAAGAACCTTCAAGACAACTACTACTCATTCCTTTATGGTTATTCTTGGAACGTTACCCCCTTCGCCACCATCTCTCAGGTAGCCTTCTGCTCCTCACGTCCAAACAGAACTCAACAAAGAACCTTCTATACAACTACTCCTCATTGGTTTCTGATAATTCTCCGACTGTTGCCGCACTCGACTAAGGATTTTCCAGACAACTCTTATTTTGGGCCCAATCACAAGATCCTAAACTTTAGAGACTCATCTATCTTTCATCCGTACCTGCTCTTTGATGTCCTGGAGTTGCTGTTGGAGCTTCTGCACATCTGCATTGACATTTGTGTTGTCTTTGTCCCTCTGCAAGGCTGGGATGTTTCCGCTGGCTACAATGCAAAGACAGGAAGATGATGAGAAGGCTCAGCACATCAGCGCCACCCGCTGGTACGAGACGACCGGCCTACTGCTAAGCAAGTGACTGCTGAACCGCTGGGGCTTCAAACCAGAACCGTGACCAAGGTTTGGCCTTTTTGCTTCAGTTTAGAAACTTAAAAATTATTACTACGTGGGCTCATAAGGAAGGCAGGTAGCTTGATTTAGACCTCATACAGTACTTTAAACACAGTCTAAGGAAGGGATTTTTATCTCATTGTCAGGGAGCTGGAGCCAGTACGTGACGGCTCTGGAGGCTCCTGAAAGAGCAGAGCAGCCAGTGCCAAAGGGAAGTGCAAAGAGCTCTGCAGTCTGAAAGATCAGGAAGGAAGTTTTGGAAAAGAGAGAATTGAAAGTAAGGGGTGGGGGGGGGAGGAGAGGATACTTACACCAACTTATCGCCAGATTGTTGGGCTGGAGAAGATCCTGCGACCCCCCTGCCAATGAGTTAGAGCTCCCTGCTGAGAAGCAACCAATCACAGGGTTACGTCATGCACGGCGCTCGGCAAACGCTCAGGGCTAAACTAGTCTGCCCTACAGCACAGTGTTGTTTCATGAGCTATTCGAGAGCACGAGTCAAATGAAAAGAGCAGTCTGTTAGAAGTTCATATTAAGAAGAAGTGGCCATTTCACTGCTTGGAGTGGTGGTAGGGAGATGGGGTGGGATCCCAAGCAGCTGACATGATCACTGATAAAAAAAACAAATAAAAAAAACGACCGTTAGGTAAAAGTGCGTCCATTATTGGGGCGTTACTGATGGAAATGACATGAACTGACTATTAGAAATCTGGTACAAAGGTGTAAAGATCTGAACTCAGGTAATCTACGACCTTAAATAACCCTCGATTCCCACCCTGGGTTATTTTTATCTTGTTGTGGTGTTCGTCATACCCACTTCTGGGCTGACGAGTCCTTCGGACGTAGATCCTAAAGTGTTCTGGTCGACGGGGTGTGTGACTACAGCTTCTGGATCCGAGCCGAGGTGGAATCTGAGAATGTAGCGAATGCAGTGCGTGTGTGTGTGTGTGTGTGTGTGTGTGTGTGTGTGTGTGTGTGTGTGTGCGCGCAGAGACGAGGACGTTGGCCCTGTCTCTGAGAGTACGGGTGACGTTTTGTGGGACGCTAAACTAAAAGTGGCCCCTTATGACAAACAGAAGGCAGGCATCGGGGCGAGTGAGAGGAGGACGAGAAGATAAGAGTTACGAGCTGCATTCCTCTGTTGACTCAACTGTGTGTGTGCGTGTGTGTGTGTGATGTCAGTTTGGAGGGATCTGTCCGACATCTAAGAGTGGCTACAAAGAAACAGATCCCTCTGGAAAAACAAATACCATACAAGTGAACTTACACTAGTGTCCCTTTGAACTCAAACTAAGGCAAAAAAAAAAAAAAAAAAAAAAGGGAGTGGGGGGTGGGGCACGTGATATCGTGATGAATGGCGGCGAATAACAACGTACCACAAAAACATAATACACTCATATGATCACAGAAAAATACAGGATTGAAAATACAAAATAAAAAATTTTGACGAGAGAGGTTGTGAAGCCTGGAAAGATTTCGCTAAAAAAAAAAAAAAAAAAAGAAAGAAAGGAAAGTCCACCCTGAAAGACATTAAATGTGGAACATTTTCTATATTTCTTTATCGAATTTGGTTTTAATATGTTGTCTTGTGCTCTGTTTTTATTGTTCCTATGAATGTTTAGTATGCCCGGGGGATTGGCTCGTGAAAATCTTCAAATCTTTAGCATAAAACAGTCAGATTATTTCTTAAAGCTGAAGTAGTCATGTAGAAAGACATGAGGCAGATTTGTCAGCTTTGCGATATGATGGTACGAGATGTCGAACATCATGGTGTCGATGGTGGTATTAGCGTGAAAGTTTTGGTAACTTTTTTTATTTATCTATTTATTTATCATAAGAGCCTCCAGACGAAACATCCAAACAATCAAAAACACTAAAGCGCCGCTGCATCGCCCTCGCTCTATATTGGCCTGAAGCGAGAGCGACATTTATACAGTAAATTCAAAATTATATTAGAAAAATTAATATATTTTTTTAATGCTTGGCGCCAACGGTGACTTCAAGGTGGAGTTTTCCTTTAAGACTTTTATAATGTATAAAAATACTTACACCTACAAAATGGGGGGGGGGGGCATATTAGAAACATGAACATGAGAAAAATGAAAACAAAAGCAAGTCAAAAAACATGGATCCAGGTATGGATACAATATGAAAAGGAGAAAGAGAGAGAGAAAGTAAAAAAAAAGGGAGCTTGTGGAAGTTCACTCACTAAGGTCCTCATCATCAGTGGCATCCTCCATACCTTTCCCTCCGCAGCATAGGACGAAAGGAGTACGCCGCTCCACCACCGCCCGACACTGCACGCACTTCTTCATCAGGCTCGCACAGTCTAAACACACACACGGAGAAGGAGAGAGGTTAAAACCTCAAGCACCTGAGCAACGATGACGTGAACACACTTTGGTGTTATGACTCGATGGAGTGAGCAGATATAGTTAATTTAATAATGATTAATTAACGAAAACCCCAAAGTCCGGTTCACTTTGATCTTCAGTGTGAACACAACCGTTCCAGGCCCGGGAACAGATCGGATCAGATATGAAAGCCAGATATGGACGGCTGGTATAAATCAATCGTTTTTAACATGAAAATGCCATGAGACACTTGACAGGGGAGCCGGGTCACACTTTTAACTCCCACACCCCAACCCCAACCAAAGATATGAAGGTTGACTTACTTTCACAGGCGCACATATGACCGCAGGGCTGGAAGAGCACGGCTGCTTTCTTATCTGAGCAAACCACACACTCTTCAATCTGTGGGCCAGAGCGGGAGAAGAGGGTTCATGTGTAACAGGTTATACACACACACACACACACACACACACACACACACACACACACACACACACAATTAATCTGCATCTTAAAATCACATGACTAAAGAAAAAAATTTAATTTCTCTTTCATTTTGCCTTTAGGTACAGTAGAATGTTAAAGTTAATTCTGTTGATAATAAAAAATTATTAGGTTTGTTCTAAAATGTTTATTGAATAAAAAAATAAAATTAAATTTAAAAAAGGGTTGTGGTCATAGCACCACCGACTGAATTTAAAAAAATCTTTGTCCTCAGTAGGCTTTCCCACATTCCTAAACATTTTTCCAGGTCGCAATAAAATTGTTTCGAATTGAAAATCTTGACATCACGTCGTAAATCACCAACGAATCGATAAAAAGAAATAAATAAATAGAAATTAAATACAAAAAGTAGTGTGTGTGCATTCGCATCTGAGGTGCATTCGCATCAACTCGTTCCTCTATACCAGGGGTCCTGAATTAAAATTTAACAAGGTCCGGTCAGTAAAAATTTCCTTCGAACCAACGTCAGAATTTAATGCTTGTGTTAGGATTCGGCTCTCGATATGTGCGGTTATTATAAGTCTATAAAAAAAATTAGCAGTTTTAAATTTCCACAGCATTTCAATAATATTTATTGTCGATTTACAGTAACTCTGTTAAGCATGTGGACAATCTGAACTTAGATGTCCTTGTATTTGTATGGAATACAGACAACAATCGTTACTGGATCTTCATTTGTACGCTGCTGGGCTGTAAATAAACATGAGACGACTCGGGTTGCTCCGTCACACCGGGCTCTCAGGTCTGGTATTTTACGCCTTCTCACAACGGACTATGTTTATGCTTGCTATAACGACCAATTAATTAGTTTTCCCTCTTATAAGTGGCGCTTTACATTACTGCTTTTTATTATCGCCACGTTTCAGAACATATGAGACAAACTCGTTTAAAACTTCCTGCATGGAGAATAAACACAAACTGCTAGCTTTTTTTTTTTTTTTTAGCAACTATTCATTTGAAATTTCAAGCATGGTCGAAAAATTATCCGCAGCTAAGGAAAAAACTTCCGATATCAATCCGGGAAACGGGATTTAAATCTTCTACGCACTTGAGATGACATCGATTTGGGAATGAATTCAGGAATGTGGAAAAGTCCTCTAAGGCTCAGATAGGGTGGGAGTGGCTTAAAGTTTAGCCATTAGCCTCATCAACGCTGAGTAATAATAAAAGCAAAACAATTACAGATGCCAAATGTGTCACTCGGGTTGACTGAGAGTTAAACAGCAGCTCAGAGAGACATCAGCGCAGTACCTTGGTCCTAGACTGGACCTGGTCTTTACATATGAGACACTTCTTGACGCGAGGAGAACACAGCGAGCAGGTGGCGATGTGGCCGCACGGCCCGAACAGCGTGTCGCGCTTCATGTCTGAGCACACCATACACTCCTCCAGGGTCTCGTTGTTGCTGTTCAGAGACGGGCTACGGGAGCCTACCTGTCCGCTGAGAGACACGGGAGGAAGAAGGAAAGCGCCAGCACGCCAGGGAAGACAAGGGGAGGGGAAGGGAAAATCAAACAAAAGATGAATGGGGAGAAAGGAAAACATGACAAGCCGTGCAGATGGATGAGAGCAGGAAGGAGGATGGAGGGGGCATCGATGGAGGAAGGCAAGGAGGAGGGGGGCGGGGGGGGAAGGAATGCATATTAGACATGAGCGAGATAACATAAATAAAAGAATATTCTTTTAGATATATTATTCGTCTGCAACATGCAAGAAAATATCTACACTCTGAAAAATAGCATTTGTGTATATTTGAAATTCTGCGCATGTTTTAATTTTACCATCACATAACTTGTTCAATAGTTTACAGTAGATCAATAATAAAATCAACATGGAGAATGCTGTGTTAATAAATAACTAGATTCTGATTAAAAAATAAATAAAATAATTTATTTCGGAGTACCTGGTCTTTTCCTTGTGGCACTTGGCCAGGGCTTTGCACAGGCTCGGGTCAGGGCACAGGTCAAGCGGAGACTGGCCCTTCTTGTTGCGGATGGTCAGGTCGGCGCCGTTAGCCGCCAGGAAGCAAGCGATGGAGGCGGCGCTCTTCTTCTCCGCTCCTTGGGTCCCGAGTCCCATAATCAGCTACAGGGAAACATGAAAGAGTGAAAAAGTTGGCATTGAGTCATCATCTGAACTCAAGTTTAAATACTGGGCGAAGTAGTAAGAGGTGTGTGATTTCAGCTAAATGCTAATTACAATGCTAATTCGTTGGTTATCTTAAAAAAAAAAAAAACAGCACCAAATGAGAACAAGAAAAACCTGCAAAAAACTATCCTCTGGAAATAGGAAATAACAAATAGCGCCCAAAGTGTGTGGGTTTTAAAAATGGTCTTTTAGGGTTCCTGGACAACAACAAAAAAACGTTTGTGTTTCTGAAACAAGTTTTCCAGGTCGGTCAGTTTCTGAGTTCATGAAAAAAAAAAAAAAAAAAAAAATAAATAAATAAATAAATAAATAAATAAATCAAGGTTCATGGAACGGTTTATGAGCAACTAAGAAAAGTTTATGGGTTCCTGAAAAGTTCATGAAAAGGTTTGGTTTCAGTTCCTGAAATCACTTTTCAGGAAAAAAAATTTACCTCTCCAGACTTCTGAAAATTAGCGTTACTGAAAATGTTTCCAAGTTCCTGAAAAGGTTTAAATTCCTGAAATAATTTTTGACTTTATTAAAAAAATTAATTCATACCCCTCCAAATATTTCAGACCTCTGAAAATTAGAGTTCCTGAAAAGCTTTCTATGTTCCTGAAAACATTTTTTGAATTCATAAAAAAAAAAAAAAAAACCTCTTTGAAACCTATCTTTGAAAATTATCAAGATCCTGAAATGATTTCTAAGTTTTTGACACGGTTTGTAAGATCTTGAACTAGATCAGTTTTTCAGACTCAAAACCTGCTGCAGCAATCAAATCATTCAGGCAGGTAAAGTTTGGTCATTGTGTGAAGCCTAGGCTCCAGGCCCCCGCGACCCTGTATATAAGGATAAAGCGGTACAGAAAATGAATGAATGAATGAATGTTTTTCA
>JAOTQY010000020.1:2256045-2267033 GCA_026413445.1 Dolichallabes microphthalmus | reverse complement strand
AAAAAAAAAAAAAAACACGCCAAAGGACAATGGCCTGGAAACTAAAAGTTTTCATTGGCTCCTTTGGTTGAAAATCACAAAAAAATTCTTGGGTAGCTGAAAAACTTCCAAGTAACTGAAGGGTTTTATTATGGCAGGTCAGAAGGTTGGTCGCTAATTGCGATTATAAAAAAATAAAAATAATAAAAATTCTAAAGCAGAAAACGAACGAACTGAAAAATGAACTATGACTTGAGAAATAAAAAGTCTTATCTGTTCAAAAGGTTCTGAAGAGATACCAAGGCCACTGAGGAATGCCTGAAGTTTGTGAGTAGCGGATACAATTCTAGCGGTAAAAACACGTTTTATAAATGGCAGGTTTTTAAACGTCGAGGAACGAGTGATTCGCCAGGGTGTGAACAATGCCTGAGGCCAGACAGGTTTAATTTAGTTCCATCAGGATCCGTGCTGAAAAGTACCGGGAAATAAAATTTACGACATTCAGGAAATACTGATGCACTTCATTCCTGAAGGTTCCTTAAAGGGTTCCTGCCATGAAAACGCAGCCATAGACAAACTCTAGGAGGAAAAATCCTTAACGTTTATGAAAACTAAGCTGCTCAAAGGTGATCACAGAGTAAACAGATCGAAAGATCCAGAAAGATCCAGGCCGATGTGCGGGACACGTCCTGGAATGTTTTGCGGAACGTTCTCTATAAAAGATGCTGACGGGACACTTCAACTCCCCTGGAGGAGTCGTCATATTAAATGGATGGATTACACACCAGCTAAAGGGTGGGAGATTTGTCAGAGTGATTTGCCTGCATTATAAACGACAAACCCCTGGCCCTGGATCAGCCTCCTGCCATCGTGTGTGTGTGTGTGTGTGTGTGTGTGTGTGTGTGTGTGTGTGTGTGTGTGTGTGTGTGATTAAAGCGGCCTCAGGGAGCGGATGTGGCCCGCTGGCGGGTCGGAGGGCAGAGAGAATGAGGAAGTGGTGCTGGTATCTGTGCGGGTCAGAGGTCGGGTGTAGGGTGGGACTGAGGGAGAGACAGAAGGTCTTGGAGATCTGACATGAACAGACAGCACGAGGTGTTAATGAGGAGGAGAGACGGTGTTTAACTGGAGGTCGGACAGCGGGTCAAATAGATGGGGAATAAAGATGAAACTTTTAGCCAGACGATGTGCTCGATTTTACAGCAAAATATCCACAAAGCTCATGATCGGAAGAGAACGAAAAAGAGAAACATTTTATTTTTATTTTAATAGTTTAAAATGAATACGGTTTTTGCACAGAGGGTGGTACCGGGGCATACGAATTTAGTACTTATGATGAAATATTAGCAAAAATATTATCAATATTACAATAATTTCCAAAACTACAATCATATCTTTTCTAAATGTTTGTGCAAAGACATGTAAAATGTGAAATAAATAGACATTAAACCTCTTAACCATAATTTATGGTCCCTCTTGGCACCGGCTGCTTTAAAAAAAAAAAAAACTTTGAGCGGCTCCATTTTCTTCTTGCCGTACGTCTTCACTAAATCTTGGCTTTTCACTGACGCAAAGAAGTTTTGAACGACTCCTGGACGTACGCGCAACTTTGTTCGCTCGTATGTTAAAAATGCTTCGTACGCTGAGGCAAACTTATAGCAAAATTTCAGTTCTTAAGGCGGAAAAATTTGGTGATGCCAAGGTAGATGTTGTATTGGCAATTTCTTCACAGATCGACTCTTTATTTCAATCCTTTGGTCTGACCTCAACTTTGTGTCAAATTGACGAGATTGACTGTTTACCCTGAGAATTTTTTATATTTTTTTAATAAACTGGGTCATTCTTTTGACTCGGCCGACCACTCGGAGTCGACTCTTTTGAGTCAAGAAACACATTTGAACGTATAAAGAAAAGTGACTTTAGAATGGGGAAGGAAGTTGATTCAGGCGAGTTTGAACGCGACACAGTTGTTGGTGCCAGACGGGCCGGTTCAATCGATCGCAATTCAATCGATCGCAAAAACATTGCTCGGCCTGATGAGGCGTAGAATTTTTTACGTTTTAATGGGTCCCGCCTTAATAAGTGGCAAGGTATACCTAATAAAATGTCTGGTGGTTGTATGTCAAAAGTGGAAAACCCGGGAAGAGAGACAGAAACATGTGTGAAGAAGTTACTTCATTTAGACTTCCGAACTACGCAATTTAATAAATAATCAGCTAATAATTAAAAAAAATGTTTTTAATATTCATGTACCCGACCCAGCCGACTGGCTTTTTTACGACTTCCTCGTCTGGCGTCTGTGATGCACGAAAACAAACAAACAAACAAAAAAAAGCTTTTGCATACTGTAGTTGTGCTTCTTCCACATCACAATAACAACATGTTCTGTGTAACACGAGCAGGAGATCTGAGGACGGTCGCTCGGGACGACTTCTGAAAGCGCAGTTGCACGAACGTGAAGAGACGTTGCATCATTTGCATATAATTATATTAAAGTAAGTCAAAAAATAAATAAATAAATAAAAAAAGCAAGTAAAACTTGTGTACGTTAGCATGATGTCGTTCTAAATGTCGTTCGGGAAGAGTCTGATAGACGGGTAGATTACATCGTCAGCGCGGCCGGCGTGATTTATTTCCTTGAGCTCGGTTCATTTATCATTTTACTGCCCAAATATAAATTTCAACAGGATATGTAAATATCTGGCAACATCCTACATCTAGGAGACACTAAGAGTGTGTGTTTTTTTAAGTCACTAACGTTTATGGTTCCATCTCACTACATTCTGAGGACACAATCTCAGCAGCAGCAGTAATCCACAGGGCCGGTCCTTAAGCCTCGTTTACTTAAAAACAGTTTAAGGTGTGTGTGTGTGCACGGAGTTTTAAGGGCTGCTCTGGGAGTCACTGATTTGCAGTAAAAGTTCATAAGAAGGCACTTCAGAGTGCGGGTATTCTCGCTCGAACTGCCGATACGGCCCTTAATGGGCTGCGAACAAGCGATTCATTTAGCAGATGTTCCGCTATTTTAACTTCCCTGCCATTTTTTTCTTCCCTCTTGTGGCGCTTCTTGCTTTTTCCGATCAGGTCAATGGGACAGTCAGAGGGAGGGGGGGAAAAGACAAGAAGAAAAAAAAAAGAAGGAGAAGAAGAAGAAGAGGGGAACACTGTGGTTTGGAATGACTCTGGATCGCTTCCCCCTGATTGTGTCCTGGCTCGGCGCTTCTTACATCTGCTCTGATGGAGCCGCTGGGCCGGGAAATTCAATTTTCTCTATTGCGCTGCCGGATCGTACGGGCGAACGTGACGGAGATTTCAATTAGGGTCTTCTGAGCGCGACTGGGCCGTCGTCCCGCTGATCAGCGCCCCCCTGTGGCTCATCGTACGAGAGCAGAAGCGCAATTACAGCCACGGAGACACTAAAGGAGACACAGCTGGAGCGGAGAGGTTTAGCCTTTCGGATCTCTAATCCGGTTTATTATAAAATCAGATAAATGATCTTCATCATCTCGTATACACGGGTGTTAAGATTCTCAATTCTGATTGGTCAAAGCTGTGCAGGACAAATTTAGACTAATCCTATATGTTTCTGTGCAGAAACTTGCACTTAATCAGACTTTCTGTAAGGAGTCTCCAGTGTCAGGGAGACGCTTTAGGCTTTTTCATGATGATAATCCTTTAGTTTCGCCCAGAAAGATCCAAAGCACAACCGTGTCGCTTAAAGCCGATGTGAGGTGAGGTGCGTGTGTGTGTGTGTGTGTACCGTGTTCTTGGAAGGCTCCCAGGGCTCCACCTTGCCGACATCCTGCATGTCCTGGAGCTGCCGGAGCTGGGACAGGGTGTGGTGACGCAGGGCCTCGTGCAGCGGCGTGTCCCCGTCCTTGTCCTGCACGTCCAGCTTGGCCTCGGCTCTCACCAGCAGCTGCGGAGACATGAAGGACTCGTTTAACAAGACGAATTTATAGATACATTTCTATAATAGAGAGAGAGCGCTGACTAAAATGAAAAAAAAAAAACAGTTAATGTATAAGGTTGCATTTGTGCGTGAAACAGACATTGAATTTTCATTACATCTGGTTCAACTAAAGTGACTGACGGATCACATGGTTAAAATGTATTTTGTATTTGAAATAAAATTAAATACTTCGTTTCTCAGGGGGAAAAAAAAAAGTCATATAATTATGCAATGCTTTTACTGGAAAACCATCCACTGTGTGATTCGTAAGAGCGACTCAAGCGCCGTTAGAGCAGACTGCAGTTGACTGTTTTCCTATAACGGCACAGTCTGAAGTGCGTTACACTTTATATACGAGGCACATCCTTAAGAGATCTGTCTTACGTACGAAATTAATTTCCATTTAATCTTCAGTTTCTTAATGTAATTTTTTTTTAAATAAATAAGTACTTCTTTCTTCTGTATTATTAACATTATTAATTAATAACACACTGATTAATATCGAACGCGACCATATGTGGGTGCGTTTCTGCGACACGTCCACAAGATGGCACTCCAACATCCGATCCCTGATTCCCCATTCAGGCCACACACACACTTCGAGCCTAGTAGTCCTTGGGGCTGAATTAATTCAATCACAGAGGCTAATTCTGCTGCAGGAGGCCATGTGTGGAAGAGCCAAGCTGAGCCGTTCTCACAGTTTGTGTCCTTAATGTGGACGGGTTTAGAATGAGGAGGAGGAGGAAGGCAGAACAGAGGGGGTGAGCGAGGTGTGTTCAATTGAGATCAGTAAAGAAGAGCTGTTTGATTCTGAGGAAATGAGAACAGGGATAAACGAATAAAAGAGGCAGGAGAAGACCAGCTGTCGCTCACCCGGACGATCTGCGTGTGCTGCCTCTCCACGGCCAGGTGCAACGCCGTCTGCTGGTTCACGTTCTGTATGTCCAGACTGGCACTTCCCTGCGAGGGAGGAAGAGAAACAGAAACGGACAAAATGCTTAAATCGCATTTGGCCGAGAGCGCATTATGGAAAACTGCAATAAACCTGACTGTGAAAAATGCACCAGAGTAAATTAATACATATCATGGAATAGATTATAGACAGTTTCTTTTTTTTTTTTTTTGGTGCATTTGCACTTTAGCATGTGCCGCATTCTGCTCCCACGAGCTGTACTCAGAAACGTGAGCTACTAGGACGCAATTTGTATTCAGATATTCCCTGAATGAAGCCCCTCAGCATCACGGACTCTCCCTCTCTCTCTCTCTCTTTCTCTCTCTCTCTGCACTGCTGCAGTGCAGCTCCTACTGCGGCTCAGCGCTCGAGAAGGCTCAAGTCTCACTGCTCTGAACCCTCTGTCCTTCTCCAGCCCTCTGTCTTTCTACTACCAGCTAACGCGATGAGACGGAAGAGCGAGCTCTGCAGCTGGAGCGTGCTCTCTCTATGGTGGGCCAGCGGGACGGGTGGAGTCACGTGGCACAGGAAGTGGAGACGCGGCACCTGAGCTTCGGTGCAGGTCGCGATGACGATGTGTCTTGGGTGTTAAATTCACAGTCGCGGTGGGTCGAGTCGAGATGAGGGGCAGGACAAACTCTGATACGATTATTAACTCGAGCGCTCAGAGGAGCATGCGGCTTTTTCCTGACATGCAACAAGACCGATGAAAGTAGGGGGAGTCTTTCTGGAGGCATTATGTAATACTTAGTTTTATGATTAAAAAAAAACCATCAGCAATAAATAAAGTGGAATGAGTGTGAAAATGGTGTATATCATACTGTTTAATTTGGTCTACAGTACCAACTTATAATCCTAATAACTCAAGGGTGCCATTACTTTGATTCATTCTATACCACAAAACGCACAATTACTTTTCACTCATCTATTTCCTTTACAGGCACTATTACTTTTCATTCACAACTTCTAGCTATCCATACCTCCAAGGGTGCCAAAACTTTCACTCATTAATTTATTTTCTATAATGAGCGTGATTATATTCGACAATAATATTGGTGTATATCAAAACAAATTTTTTTGGCCTACAGTGTCAACTCCAATGGTGCCATTACTTTTCATTCATCCCACTTCGGTACCTCCAAAGGCGCCATTACTTTCATTCACTCTTTTATCTTATATCCATCTATTCACCTGAAAGGGTGCAATTACTTTTATTCACTCCACCCATCATTTATAGCTCCAAGGGTGCCATTACTTTCATTTATTTATCTTCTATACTATCTTCAATAATTCATGTGATGATCACAAAAACATTTTGAAATACAGCCACGTAATGATAATATTGGTGTATATATATAAAAAAAAATTGTCCTACAATACCAACTTCAAGGGTGCCAATACTTTCAATCACGCATCCATTTTTGACTGTATACCTTCATACAGGGCGCCATTACTTTAATTCGTTCATCTTCTATACCATCTTCTATTATGAGTGTGATGATTAATATTGGTGTACATCAAAGTGGTTTGGGTGGCCTACGAGTACCAACTTCAAGGGTGCCATTACATTCCTTGATTTATTCGTTTTCTATAATATCCTCTATAACGCATGTGATTATATTGGTGTATATCAAAATTCTATATAGTATATCTTTTTTTGACCTAAAGGGTGTCATTACTTTCAATTACTCCTCCATCTTCTATACCTCCAAGGGCGCCATTACTTTCACTCACTCATCTTCTACAGTATAATGCGGTGATGATTATATGGGTGAGGATCACAGACAGTTTTTTTTGGGGGCCTACAGTACTAACTCCAAGGGTGCCGATACTTTCATTTATTCCGCTATCCCGCTTATAACCTCTGAATCTGCATGTATTTGGACTGTGGGAGGAAACCCACAGAGCATGAGGAGAACATCCAGACTCGAACCCGGACCCTGGAGGTGCGAGGCGAGGGCTCTAACCGCTACCCCACCGTGCTGCGGTGCCATTACTTTCACCTCTTTAGGGGCGAGAATCAGCAGGGAACGGCCGATACGATATTATCGCGATAGCTAGGCGCTGATGCAATTAGTATTGCGATTCTTTCAGAATGTATTACTGATGACTGTGCAAACGCCACCTGCAGGATTATAAAGGAACTGCAATATCTTTTTGCTAGTTAGTGCTCGACCCAATGGAGTGTGCCTAAACAGCGACATCATTACAGTGTGGGACAGAGCAACAGTGCACCGTCTCCCCGCTTAAGCTGGAACGTTTAGTAGGATTGGTTTCTAGTGTCGTCTATTTTTTTTTTCACTCGAGCGGCGACTCATGTGACGAGAGCTCTGGCAAACAGCATGAAGACTACGAGACTCTCGAGAGCTCTTTCAAGCCCTCCAACTATAATTGCTGTAAGTGGATCAATTATCAGCTTCAATTAATGTCGAGCGCTTTATGGTCGCTGTAAGCGCAGGTGTTTTTACACTTCCAAATGGATCGGGTAATATTACAGGATTACTGACACTCCGGGAGCGAGAGGGACTGTTGCAACAGGGCAAGAGTGCCACGCACTGTGAGAGGTGTGTGTGTGTGTGTACCTGGTGGACTAGAAGCTCTGCCACCTCGACGTGGTTGTTCAGCGCAGCCAGGTGAAGGGCAGTGTAGCCATCGTCCTTCTTCTCATCCACTATCCAGGGTCGTGGCAACTTGGACAACAGCACGCGCATGGCACTGAGAGAGAGAGAGAGAGAGAGAGAGAGAGAGAAGAAACAGAATAAATTAAGACAAAAGACGAAGAAAGGAGGAAGAAAGTGAAAAGGCAATAAAGAGATGAGAGGAAAAATTAAGTGAAAGAAAGGAAAGACATGAAATGGGTTAAACGAAGAAAGAGGGGGGAAAAAGAGAAAGGAAGAAACAGAAAGGAGAAAAAAGAAACATGCAAAAAGCAAGAAAAAAAGGGAAAGCAAAAATAAAAAGAATACAAAAAAAGAGGAGAAGAGAGGAGAAGAAAGAAAAGAAAAACATCCCCCCCCCAAAAAAAAAACAGGAAAATGAAGCACCAAAGGGGAAATGAGAGAGATAAAAATGAAATAAAAAAAGAAAAAGGGAGAAATGTAAAAAAGGAAGGATAAAAGAAGAAAGGAAACGAAGCAAGAAGACGACGAGAGAAATTGGCAGAAAAGGAAAAAGATGAAGCAGAAAAAAAGAGAGTGTGTGTGAAAAGGGGTTATTTTATAAAAGAATAAATAAATGCTGTGAATCTGAACATAAAAAATACTAAATGCGGACACTCGGTGTAAACTCAGAGGTACGGATCACGTTCCTGAAAACACTCTTACACTTCACGCGCACGTTTAAAAACTACGAGGATGTCGGCGATTTCAAGCTGGGCAAAGAGTGGAGGGCTTGCGGTGTGGGGTTGTGAAGGTCACATAGAGGGTACGGAGGAGCTGAGGAGCACTGCAGGGCCTGACGCGAACCTGGGATCAGCCTTCTCATCCTCTTCCTACTTCTACTCTTCTAGGAATGAGACGCTTAGCCTGACTCCAGATTAGCGGTGTGTAATGGGGAAGAGGGGGAGGAGGGGAAAAAAGGCAGGAAGGAAGCTGATTGGAAATCTGTGCAGCACCAGCAGCGGCCAAGCAAACCTCTAAACGAGGAGGGCTCGAGATGAGAAATCGTTTACAGCTGGAGGGAAGAAGAAGAAGAAGAAGAAGAAAAAAAAAAGGTGGTACGGGAGCGAAAGGTAGGCCGAGACGAGAGCAGGAAGAGGAAAGGGTTGTGTACGTTACACACGAGAGGAAGAGAATATTTGTGAGAAAAAAAGAAAAGGGAAAAAAAAAAGAGGAGATGAGATCTGAGAACGATTAGCGCAACTACTGAGAGTGTGAAAAGGTTGCGTTCGGGGAGGAGACGCAGGAATACTGGAAAAGAACAGATAAAGGACGCGCTGCCTGGAAAGAATAATTTCTCTCCTGGTCTACAGGGACAAGTCGGCGAGCTGCGCAGGCTTTATGGCTGACAGTTCTCACCGGATCTCACATCTCCAATCAATGTTTGAGCCAGAACAAGACTTCCAGGAAAGCAAACAGGAGGAAAGAGGGCAAAGAGGAGATGGGGTGGGTGGGGTCGGGGTGTAAATGAAAGAGCAAAAATGGTCCATCTGTCTTTTAGAATTTATTGATAAAAAAAAAAAAAGAAGAAAAAAAAAAGTGTATTGAGACGAGTGCTGGACTCCGGAGTCAGCCAACGTGATGGATTCTGCAAACAATCAGTCTTTCCTTTCTTTATTTTTCAGAGAGAGAGAGAGAGAGAGAGAGTCGGTGTCAGCAGCAGTATACACACACTCACAGGGCTGCAGAGTGAAGCAGCTGCACTGCAGTATACATGCTGCACACACAAATTCCATACAACCTCCAACCCCACGCAGAAACCCTTGCTATTCAAACCCGACTAGTGGCATCTCAAGTCGGGTGCGTTAAGCAACTTTATTAGTTTTTTTATGACAAAAAAGGACAATTTAAACTCAACCCAAGTTCATGCTGTTCAACTTAACTATTATTTTCAGAAGTTAACGCAAGTTTCAGGTCTGCCACAAAGTGATACCCCGTCCCCCACTCAGATAATGCATTTTTCACATCTCCCTCTACCTTTGTTTCACTCCTCCTCCGAAAGCACCGTTTCAGTGTCTATGTAAATGAGCTACTGCTGAGTCCAGAGTACAGCAGGACTGCGCAAGACTACTCAAATTTGAGGAAATCTAATTGTTTTTTTAATGCACATCTAATACAACATGAAAAGGGGGTGTGTGGGGGTTGCACGCATATTTGTTTGTACACTCACTGGAGGCCTATCTGACCAACTACAAATGACAAAAAAAAATAGTAGCAGGCGTCCTTCAACCTTACCTTGTTGGAAAATGGAAGCCTGTGAGGTTTATTTCGTCTTGAGACTCTTGACAAACTTGGTACTCTGTAATACCAGCCTCTAATCTTGATCACTTTTTTTTTTTTTTATAAAATGTAGCTTTGGTTTGCGGCTGGACTCGTGTCAATTGTTTTCAAACGATTCATTCACATACAATTGAATTGACCCCACCCAATATTAACAAAAGTCGTGGTGTCAATGTCCGACCCCGACCCTTGGTAATAATTGGCCATTAAGTTTACATTTTCTAGGAATGTGCTTGGGCCTTTAACCTTGGTGTACATGAGGTTCCCTACATTCCCCAAGAACACATAGGAAAGTTTTTATCCTCTAGTTTATATCCCAACAATAGCCGATTTCGATTAAATTTAAATTTAATTGGAATTGAAATCCCATTATACTTGAGTCATGAGAACTCGGAGTTTCCTACTCTGACTGCTTCAGAAAGGTGAAGCTGAGAGGAACTGTATGATCCTTGCACCCAGAGTTTACTTCTGGACTTGAACCGAAGAAAATTTCCTTTTTTTTGTTGATTTTTTCCAGATTTCCCCCCTAATTTAGTCGTATCCAATCACTAGGGGGCTCCCACATTAATGCTACTACTACCAGTCAGTGAGGACGGGCTGAAGACTCTCACTCGTTTCCTCTAAACGATTCCAGACGCCAGCCTACTGCATCTTTTCGAACTGCTCGTTCATTCACCGTTGGGGCGGTGTAACCCTTGGAAGACAGCGTTATCCGCTCCTCCTGCTTGCGCGACCTCACAGACGTCCATGATTGGCTGTAGAGCCGTGATTGATGTAAGAGCATCAAGGGCCTCACATCCCACCCCCTGAGGAGGGAAGCTCGGCCAATCAGCTGCCTCAAGTCCTTCGGCTGCGAGAGGCTACGGCATCACCCGAGAATCGAACACAAATTTCTAAGGATGGAATAACGTTTAAATAAACAAAAAAATCTAAAGTGTAGCAATTTGCTTTCCAAGAATCACAGCTCCATAGTGTCAGCTTCAGCATCAAGGTTAGTTAAGCTTCTATAAAGATGTGCTTGGCTGATGAGCTCTGTAGAGGATCCCTGAGAAAGTCACAGGGGTGTTGTTGAAGTTTCAGGTCATCCCAGTTCTGACTAGGGATGGGCATTTTTGTTCATATTCCATTTCGAGTAATCCCCAGGTTTGAGAACGAGTACTCGATTAATTGG
>JAOTQY010000020.1:2195588-2205832 GCA_026413445.1 Dolichallabes microphthalmus | reverse complement strand
TACGAATTTCCGCAGGTACGAACGGACCGCGGTTCTACATCCGATTCCATAACGGAAGTTCAATATCAATATTTACAATTATATGCAATATTCCTTTGTGCGTAAGTGAATATATAAAACATCCAAAGAGAAATGAGTCGGCCTCGCCGGTTTAAATGAATCAGTCCGGGAGCACGATGATGGAAAAGGGCTGTCGTGTTGGTGAAAAATCCTAATTTCGGAAAATCCTCAACAAAACACAGTCCGAAACAGCTCCGAGACAAAATGGCGTCCGGGATTCCCCTCGCGAATTTTAAGGCGAGGGGACAACACTTTACATTTGACGTGTGAGATTAATTTCCTTAGGCGCAGTTACAGTTTTTAGCCACATGATGGCAGTGTGGGGAAAGGGGACAGATTTAGTCAAGTCGATTGGTATGCTTCACATCGTAGATTTGTGTCAAAGCTGTACAAGTCATAACTTATGAACAAATCCGACTTATGAACGTGTTCCAGGGACGTAAGTCGGGGACTACCTGTATTAGGGATAAGCTCATGGATGTAAGTAAAATAAAATTTAAGAGGTTTCATAGTGGTGAGTTGGAATGAGTTTTGTCTGGCGTCAGGTTACAGATTTTTAATTAGTTGCAATATGAATAAATATATAGTTCTATGTTCAATCGTCTTGCCTATGCAGACAAAAAAAAAAGGTTAACTTATTGTGTGAATTCCTGTAGCTAGTTTCTGGTAGGTTGAGCTGCTTTCAGCTAAATTGTTTAAATAAAAGGATAAACCACAACCACATACTTGAACTACAGCCGTTATTTCTGCTACTCTTATTCTGTGAGTCTCCTGAAAGCTTATCTGGGCCGACGTCCAGTCTGCAGCGCGCCAGTCAGTGAACCCTGATCTGAATAGTCCATTAGAGATAAGAGCTCTGAATGAATAATTAATCCGATGGGTTTCGTATTCTCTCCGTCGCGCAGCGCCCTGATCCGTCCCGGACGCTTCGACATGCAGGTCACCGTCCCCAGACCCGACGTGAAGGGACGGACGGAGATTCTGAAGTGGTACCTCAAGAAAATCAAAGTGGACTCGGGTATGTGTGTGTGTGTGTATATGATTACAAACACACGTATTGTGATTTATAATACATTTCAAGAATATGGTAGTAATGTTTCACTGATTTTATTTGATTTTTTTCTTAAATTTTAAATATTTATTACACTCAGTCAGTTGCAGCCTTGTTTTAAAGTGTCGAACGTGTGTGTGTGCGCAGCTGTGGAGGCCGAGATCATCGCCAGAGGAACGGTGGGTTTCTCCGGAGCCGAGCTGGAGAACCTGGTGAACCAGGCCGCCTTGAAGGCTGCGGTGGACGGGAAAGACATGGTGACCATGAAGGAGCTGGATTTCGCCAAGGACAAAATCCTGATGGGTCAGAATCGCTAATAAATCACGATGACATTACGGGATTGTTGGAATCCCGATTCTATCGTCCCTCACTGCGCCAAGTCACTCATAAGTCTCTGAAGTCTGTTTTTCATCTTCCGTCTTGTCTGAAATGTGTTTTTGTTAACACGCTGCTTAGGTGTTACAACTCCTATTATTTAGGCGCTGTATAGTTTAAACACGCACACGTCAAACGTGGAAACTAAGTGTCCAGGAAATTCCGTCTAGACTCTAGACTAGACTCTACAATTATCTTTGTTTTGTTTTTTTCAAAATTATGAGCAAAATGACTATTATAAAGACATTTATCTGACGTTTTCTTGTTCATATTCTCGATTTCTGGAAATCCTTATCAAGAGAGCCCCTTTTCCTGTTTCCTGTCTCCCAAACAGGCCCGGAGCGCCGGAGCGCCGAGATCGATAAGAAGAACAAAGTGATCACGGCCTACCACGAGTCAGGACACGCCATTATCGCGTACTACACCAAAGAAGCCATGCCCATCAACAAGGCTACGATCATGCCCAGAGGCCCCACCCTGGGTCATGTGAGTCACATCGCCCGTTATCACGTTACACAGACGGGGTTTCGTTCAAAATCTTAACCGGTTCTCAACTCCGTTTGATCGGGAGGTGTTGATTAATCTTACACAACACCGTCCCTGCTGGGGACGGGATTATATTATTCATGCACTCGTTTTAATATCGTCTTTATGGTTTCTGTGACGGATGATGGAAAAGTTTTCCAGTCCTGGGATGTTTATGAAAGGAGCCTCTGAAGGGTTCTACTCTTTCCATAATAGCTTTTTTTTTGTTGTTGTTGTTTTTTTCTTCTTCTGAACGTTCTCGCTCTCTGTGTCGTGTCCCAGGTGTCCATGCTGCCGGAGAACGATCGCTGGAGCGAGACCCGAGCTCAGCTTCTGGCCCAGATGGACGTCAGCATGGGGGGCCGCGTGGCAGAGGAGCTCATTTTCGGAAACGAGAACATCACCACAGGTGAGTCAGAGCTAGTTTAGACCTCAGGTGACGCTTTATAAGTGTCGTATTTTGTTTGCGTGAATGTATGAAATTCTTATACGCTATTTAGATTTTAACCTTTTGTGAGTTTTGTTGAGTTCTGCAAAAAAAATAATTTAACACCTACATGGAAAATATATTTAAAAAGAATAGTTTTTCCTTAGATGCGATTTATTAATGTGTGTTTATCACTGCTGTTTTAATGGCTTAATTAATTAGTTAAATTTAACAGGACACCAAGTGAAAATTTGTTTGACTTGTGTATTTGTTTAGTCCTGATTGAAATTTTTCACGCCTTCTGACAGGAGCGTCCAGTGATTTCGACAGCGCTACAAAAATCGCCAAAATGATGGTGACGCAGTTCGGCATGAGCGAAAAGGTTCGTATCCGTTTAAGAGCGTTTTCACATTAGGGGCAAGCGATCCGTCCCATGCCCAGGAACCTTTTGCATTAAACACGAGAAGAAGAACAAGGGAATAAACTATAGCAAAAAGCTATTATTATTAATATTTTCATGGGGTGGGGACTGATTTCGGAGGAGACCATCAGCACTGATGATGTCGCGTCTAAACAGCTAAGTTGTCCGGTACGCTTGGCTTCTGGATCTGTTTCGGTCTGCTTGCGAACACATTTCAAGCAGTCTCGGTCACGGTTCATGGATCAAAATGAACCAAACTTCGGGGTCAAGTGTTCTCTGGAACGGTCCCGGGGGCCCTAGTGTGAAAACGCCCTAAGAGGAAAAATACAGCATATCAACATTTTACAGATGTATTCAGTTGATATTTTACTTTAAACATTTAAAGTACAAACATAATTCGTTCTGGAAGCGTGCTTGTATATCAAAGCACTCGTATGTCAAAGTGAATTTCCCCATAAGAAATAATAGAAACTCAGACGATTCGTTCCACAACCCAAAAATATTCATATTAAAATAATTAACACAAGATATTAAGTAAAAATAATACAAATTAACCTGCATTTTACATTTAAAAAGAATCGTGGCCGGTGTGAGACGAGAGAGGAGGAGGAAGGCGGTGGTGGGGTTATTGTGTAGGACAACTTTCTCACACTCGCACACGGAGACGAACCATCGGCACAGTATCGATTACAAGACGCTCGGCAGACGGGCTACAGTACTCGTACATCAAGACCTCTCTCGTTTATCAAGTTAAAATTTATCGCATACGGACCAAATTACTCGCAATCCGAGGTTCCACCGTAATCATTTTAACAGCTGATTTATTATTATTATTTTTTTTGCAATAATTTAAATACTTAGCGAATAGCTAACTTGCATATCATGATACAGCACACTAAAATAAGCTAACTAATATAAAATGAAAGGAAGTTTTGTTTACTATGGTGTTTATTTACTTTAATAGAATTTATTTTCCACGGTCTAGCTCGGCGTCATGACATACACCGATCTGTCGAAACAAAGCCCCGAGACGCAAGCAGCCATCGAACAGGAAGTCAGGACACTTCTGAGAGTAAGCCTTGTCCTGCCTCAGCATCCACCGATTCACCATCAGAACGATTTCTCACATCCGTAATCCGTTCTTCATTAAAGATCTCCCGTTTTCTTTTCACAGGATTCGTATGAGCGTGCGAAAGCTCTCCTCAAAGCTCGTGCGAAAGAGCACAAGAACCTGGCCGAGGCTCTGCTGAGGTACGAGACGCTGGACGCCAAAGAGATTCAAATGGTCTTGGAGGGGAAGACTTTGGAAAGCAGATGATGAGTCTCGCAGCGTGTGTGTGTGTGTGAGAGAGAGAGAGAGAGAATGTATCTGAGCACATAAGCAATAGAGCGTCCTGATAAGCTTACACTCTGTGGACACACGCTGAAATCCACACTACTCCGTTTCCCCACTTGGCTGAAGTTTTTCCCCGGTAGGTTCTCCACAGTGGAGATGTGACGAGTGTATGCAGAGAAAAAAGGGGTCAGATGACGCGTTATCGCTGCTCACGGTGGCCTTTAGGAAATGTACAGAGAAATTGGGAGGAATTTTCAGCGCACTTTGTAGGTGTAATGACACGGATGTACGGTACCATGCAAAAGTTTTAGGCACATGAAAGTAAATGCTGGATGAAGTAGATTTAAAAACAACTATAAATCCCAGTTAACAAGTACAGTTAGTGCAGATTTATAAGGAAGTCAGCTAGGTTTTAATGAGAACCTTCCAGAACTACACACACTTCCTGTGTGGTCCAACTGCTTTCTTGTCTGGTGTTCAGGTATTTTCTTTTAACATTTGATTTTGTGGTACTTGAAAATCAGCAATTATTTTGTATTGACTAAATAAAGTTTTTACTTTAAACTTTTGTGCCCAAGACTTTGTGCACATTACCAGAGAGGCAGAGAGAGAGAGGGTTGAGGGATAAACTGCTGCTTTCAAGATCATTTTCTTATCCTTTTTTTTTTTTTTCCACCCAGAATGCTGGATTACTTTCTCATAATTCCATAGGAAGGTTTGCAGATCAATACACAGACTGTACACGTTAATCCGTACCGATTTTTACCAAAGACGAGGGTTTCACAATCTAGAAATCATAATGTATAGATGGAGAAAACTCCGGTGCTGCAGTAGGTCATAAGGTCAGAGCACAATCTGGTTGTATTATAGATTTGAAAATTTTATTTAACATGGTTCTCATTTTCCTCATAAAAACTAAAATAGCAAGAAACATGATCTAAGAATCTGTATATATGCTGCATTATGTATTTGAGTAAAAAAAACACATCAATATTTAAAGGCTTGGTACAATCTGCAAAGGTTGCTTCATTAGTAAAAATAACACTTTATTCTTAGCTCATATGGTTTGGTCAACACTTACTCTTTCCCCTTCCTTAAGCCAATCTATGTTTAATCATGTATATTTATATATATAATCATTAAATCTATGTTTATGTTGGATCGTTTTATTGTTGTATATAAGTGTATAGAGTGTAAGTTTAAGGTTTGATGGATTTTTATTTTGGATTGAGTTTGTGCAGCATTAATGTGGAATAAAAACTATATGATGAACTGCGATGTAAAATCTCTATTTTTTTCCCGTTAATTTTCTTTTTTTTTATATGGAAACTCGAAGCACATCATATCCACAGACACAAAATATTTTTAGGTTTTAAGTCTGTCTTTACAGAGCCTCGGCATATAAATGCCCTCCCTTACGAATTTTCGCCTTAAGAATTTAAATTTTGCAAGAAATTTGCATCAGTATGCGAACGAACAAGCCAAGCAAAGCGAGTTTGCGATAATTTTTGAAAATTACGGAAGAAATCAATCACTAAAAAAATTTGCTGGTACCAAGAAGAATCATAAATTAAGGTTAAATAAGGTTTAATATCTGTTTACCTCATATTTTACTTAATTTACATGTTTTGCTAGATGTTTTGCTTGTTTTTATATGCAAGAATATGATTATAGTGCCTTCAAAACTAATTAAATTCATATACTGAGGTTCTACTATACAATGAGAAAGCACTAGAACTTAAGAGCAAATGGAGTGAAGGTTTTGCTTTTCAACATACGTTTTCTCTGTCGTTAATGAAAAAACTAATGTAAAATGCTATTATACATTGTAGTCTATCAGTGTGATTGTTACACTCTTCTGCAGAGACACAAGTGTTAAAATTCATACATGTACAGTATACCTCTGACACTGAGAGTAAACAAAACAACAATTAAAACTTGACACAAAATCCAGAAAAGGTTAAAAACACCGGGATAAAAGCAATGCCGTGAAGCAAACCAAACAAAATGACCAGAAACATGATGGTGAAGAAGGTTCTGAAGATGTAGCTCACTGATGCAGAGAGCACCGCCACCCCGAGAATTGTAGAGAACGCCCCCTGCAGTATGGGGTAGCCCAGATGCGAAAGCGCCTCCATGGCTTTATCGTTCGCACCAGGCTTGGCGCTGGATACAAACGTGTAGGAGATATGAGCCGAGAAATCCACAGAGAACCCGATACTAATCACCAGGTTGATCATTGAAATGGAATCCAAGCTGATACCTAGCAACGCCATGAAGCCTGAGACCCCTACAACGACTGATCCGATGGCGAAAGTGACCCATAAGGCACAAACCGGACTTGGGATTAGTATAAGTGAGATGACCAGCATCACCGCAGTAGCTATGCTGACAGTCTGAATGGTGCTGCTTGCAATCACGGTATATTGATCATAATATATAAAAGCAGGATGATAAAGCACTAAAGGGATTTTGCAATTTTGGGCAGTTTTTCTCAATGTTTCTAGCATGATCTTCTTAGGTGGAAGGTTAACCGTTTGGAGAAATAGACGCGAGGCTTGAATTCTATCATCAGTCTTGTTGATGTCCAACCTCAGCATTGGTTGTTCTTGTAGAAAAGAGTGCAGATGTTCCATAAAGTCAGCTTCTGAGCTGATACTGAGGTGCTTTTCCATGGCATAACTTTCAAAAGAATGAATCCAAGAAGTGGACAAATTCCCAATGAAAGGAAGACCCCTGAATTCCCAAATGCAAGATTCCAATTCACTTCTTTGTACTTCGTCCCAATACCGGAACGTCTCATTGACCGCAATCATGACGACCGGACCGTACTCGGCAAAGTTCGTCTTTTCATCTTCGTAGTATTTCATTACGTATGATTGATCAACCGCCAGATTCTTCAGGTCGATCCCTTCTTTGATCGTAGTGCATCCGTAGATACTGATGGAAATATAACTGATATAAAGGAGAACCACCGTTGCTTTGGCAAGACCTGCGGTCAGAATAGGTCCGTAGTACTTTCTGAAGAACAATTTCATCATGTGTTCCTCTTCCGTTCCAGTTTCGTGGTTGTAGCCTCCTCCGACGCAGCAGGCAACATAAGCTTTCGAAGACCCAGGAAGGCTTTCCTCTGGAACTTTCATACAGGTCAACCAATGCCGATTGCTTTCCTCTCTTTTGCCATTCAATGCCAAACACGCGCCAAAGAAAGTGATGTTGTAGAGGTAGCAGAACAAGATGGCTGTCCCAGCATACAAGCAGAACGACTGCACCGAACCGAAGGGGCTCATAATACTGAGATAAAAAGACACGGCGTCGGTTAAGGTCGTGATTATGATCGAGATGGCTGCTTCTCTGTAGGTGGCAGCCATGCGCTCTGCTACACTGTCTTGAACGTTGGTATGCTGCCAGCAAGAGATCATGATAAACATGTCATCGATGCCAATACCTGAAACAAAGCCAGTGTTGGAAAGCAATTCTTGATTCACCATGACTACAGGGGGAAAGAAAATTTTCAATGTGGGTAAGAAGTCACTTACCTAGTACCAGGAATGGAGAAGATGCTACGGTTATGACGAATGGGACGTTCATAAGCAAGAGCAAGCCAAAGCTAGATAGCACAGCCAGTCCGGTTGAGAGAACTCCAAGGAAGGCCATCCATACTTTATTCCTCACATTGTCCAGCCTACACAGCAAAATCATTGGAAAGATACACTATCAGTTGTTTTTCCTGTCATTATTCTTCCTGTAATTATTAGGAGCATGTAAAGTGTGAAACGAACCTTACACATGACAGGACTGAAAACAAAATGGCAATAAAGTAGGTGATGGAAAAAAGCTGTGTGACCGACTCGGTGCTCTTCTCAAATTCCTGTTGCCTTGATATGGACGTGAAATAGGACACCTAGGAAAGAAAAGTCCACTCAAGTAATGCATTCAGCTACTAATGCTTCCAAAATACCCCATTTTTTGATATCTCAGTTTTTATGTGCAGAGCATTCTTTGTTTGTCCAAACTTAAGGACAAGGTGGCTGGATAATTGTAGCTGAAGCAGGACAGTTACTAACCTGTGATACACTTTGGGATTTGCACCCATCCTAATCGTCACCAGATTCCACGAGAAGAGTAAAAATCTTCAGTAAGATCCTTCTCAGTTTCATTGTGGATCCAAGGACTATCCAGGAAACACTGACAAGGGTGGGACACCTAGGTTTCACAATGGGTCTGCACAGTGTTTGCAATTTAGGGTCCCTATTTCACCAACCTAAAAATCTGCCAGTAACCCAAGCTGACGCTAGAAGAACCTGACTTGGATCAATGCTACCCACCATGGATTGGACGAGTATGCCTACCATCTCTTAGTGTCTCTTAACATTCCTACTGAGCCTAGTACCGGTAATCTTAACTCTGGTAAAAAGTTGGTAAATTCATGCTCAGAACCCAGTTGCATTCCTCTAGCTCATGAGATACCTTAAGAAGTCTTGACGTACCTGTGTCACGTTTGTCGACTTGTTGCTCAGCAAATCCACAAATCCATTCAACCAAGCATCCTCCAGCATGCTGTTCGTTTGCCGTAGGTAGTAAATGAGCCTCACTGCCTTGGCGCTCTGAACAAATCCGTTCCCATCCACTTCTACCTGCCCAACGGAATGTTCCAGATGAACATCACCGAGTGCTTGGTCATGATATACAGGAAAAGTCAGGTTGAACCCATGGATGTTGCTTGCGTTGTAGTCCAAAACCTTGAGAACAATGTTCTCTTGACATGACTCGTTCACTCGAGCACAAACATCGATATAGGAGAACTTCAGTCTCTCATATTCCACACTCATCCTTTTCACATGGTTGTCCACAAGCAGGATCTCTTCCAGAGCGTCTTCGCTAAGAACATCCGTCATACTGGTAAAAATTGCGGATGCGTACGTACCTTCAGTGGTTAACCTCAGAGCAGAAAACAAGTTGTCATCGTTGTCGTCATCATCGTTATCATCTTTATCAATGTTGCTTTGGAAGAAGGTCTCAAAGAAATGCTTCTCCATCTTCGCGTACCCGTTACGTGGCGTGAACTGCTGCACAATGTCGTTATTCTTTCTGTCCTCGAGGAAGTAGAAACCGACGCCTAGAGTCGCAGACAGACTGAGCGGGATGATGACGAACCACCACGGATGCTGTCCGATGAATCTGCCGACTCTTTCCAGACCAGATTTGATCGGTTTTTCTACACAGTTTGTGTTGAACACCATGATGACTACGAGGACTTGACGTGCTCTGAACACTTAGGTTGACTTTTTCCAACACCAGTACCTATACTGTGACTTACCCGTCTGTCCTTCTCAGACTGCTGGTTTCTCCAATTAGAGGCACATTAACCTCTTCTGTTCCAGGTTGTTTTCTGCTCCAATACACTCATAAAGAGCTTCATAATGACCTCATGGGCTGGATCAGGTGGATAAGAAGAGAGAACCTGAAACCTTCAGGTGATCAGTTGCACATGAGCACTAAGGACGAACACAATGGTTCTTCTTTGGATCCTTGTTATCTTCTAACTGGAAGGACAATGAGGAATTGTCTCCCAAATAATCAGGCAGCAGTAAAGTTTAGTAGGACTGAAGAGCTGTAATTTTCTGAAGCAGTGGTCAGGTAAGTCCTGTATCCCCTGAGACCATTATACACTTTGGGTACAGGACAATAGGTCTTTGTTTCTGGATGAGGAAAGCCATCCTCAGGAAAATGGCTCACTGGTAATTCATCCAAGAAGCAAAAGGATAAACTTACCCAGTATTTTTTTGTTGTTGTTGTTATTTAGTTTTAGTTTCGTCCTTTTAGATTTCGCTTTGCATGGCTGTGTTCTGGTATTTAAAAAAGAATAATAATAATGGAAAAGCTATTCCAGAAATGTCTGGTCTAATCTGAGGATCAAACAAGTCTGGATGTAATTTTATTTTAGAAAGCACAGAAGGTCTCAGAAATGTGCTTTATTTATTATGATAGGCTTCTAGCCTTGTTTTTTAATATTCTTTTCAAGGAAAAATAATCACTTTGCAGCGAC
>JAOTQY010000020.1:1871921-1883949 GCA_026413445.1 Dolichallabes microphthalmus | reverse complement strand
CCTGTGCCAAGTTGTAGTGCGGACTGGATAGTCCGCTGTGGCGACTCCTTGTCGGGAGCAGCCGAAAGAACAACAACTTCACTAATCACCATTTTGGACATAATGTCACGAGTACACAAATTTACAGAATAAAATGATATTAATTAGATCTAACTTAGGGACTTCATGAGTTAAATGTCAAGGATAAACAAGAATAAGGAACTTTCCAGAACATTTATTTATGAGGTTTAGTTTATCTGTTCTGTCCAGGTTTGCCTCATATGGGGATGACATTTGTTGCTGAGTTTCTGACAGGAAAGTCTGGCATTCTTGATGAGCTGTAAAGGATCTCATGTACTCTACTTGTGTTTCAAAACCTGCAGAAGCAGCATGCGTATCCGAGATTAGAAAGAAGAGCAGAAACTGGCGGACAGTGATTTAGTCGAGTGGATTGGTATGTTTTACATTGTATATTCGTGTGAAAGGCGTACAAGACTCACTCTGTCAGACTTAAAAACAAATTCGACTTATGAACAAAACCTGTTCATAAGTCTGGGACAACCTGTACAGAAATATTGTGTAAAATGTGTGTCCAAAGTCCAAATTTAAGGCGATGACTGTGCGTTTGTGGTTATGTTTGCTAAAATAAACGCATACATGTGACCTGTCTGTGACAACAAACCTGTGTAAATGTATTACTGTACGTATAAAACGTTAGTTATAAAAGTTATGTTACGTTTTAACTCGCGATTCGTTCGATCAGTCTCAATTTTCAAGATTGTTCTTGAGAAATTTAAACATACGCCGGCCCTATCAGCCAATTATGTGTTTGCAAACTCTTTTTTAAAGACACTGTGATGCTGACATTAGTTCACACTTTGCCTAGAATGAGCAGCCTGTGAAACACACACACACACACAGGATTCCACAGAAAAAAGAAGAGCGTCCTTGACTTCCTTGCAGATGGATTGTAGGTCAACATTTTTTCCTTCTTACAAGAAAAGGCAGAGGAAAAAGAAAAGAAATCTTGTTCAAGATCTCCGCTTGGCCCATGAAAGGGGGGAAAAAAAACCTCAGTGTCGAGTGTAATAGGAACCTTACTACAGAGCAGCGTGTAGGTAGACCGAATGGAAGAAGGAGCATGTAACAAGGATCTCATATTCTGTGATATAATAAATACATATGTTTGACACATGGGCTGACACCAGTGTCTTGAGAGAAACTGAGAAAGAACAATCATTTGAGAATGTCCTCAAAAGGATCCTCAAATCAGAAGCACCACAAATACAAAACCCATGGACTTCTCAAGCTGCTACCTTAATCATGGAGGTGCTGGAGTTTGTTTTTTATTTTTTATTATTATATCAACTGTTATGCATACGGAATCCCTTGAGAACACCGAGGCGTCTACAGAAATAAATCTAAACTTGCATATTAATGCAACTTCTACTCAGACCAGCAACGCCAAAGCGAACAAGAGAATCGCAATTAAAAGCTTCAACTCCAAAAGATCTACACAATGGAGTCAAGCCAGAGCTTGAGGTCACATACCGTGACGTACCTTCTCAAATCCCAGTGAGGTCCAGAGTGGGCGCTCTCTAAAGGAGAAGCTCTGCAATGGGCTGCTCACTTTAGCTGGACTTTTGGTGGGACTCTTCTTCACACTGTCCCGAAGGTTCAGAAACTTGGTCTTGCTCTTACCGGAGCTGCAAGAGCCAACAGTGTAGCAAAGAGGATTTGTCTGGAGAACCGGTGCTGGGACGAGTTGAGACTGCTGGAGCGGTTTAAAGTTCATTCTAGGATTCTTTATGTCTGGGATACCAGCGCTGGCTCTTCCCGAGGTATAATCCATGTCGGAGTGACAGGAGGTCATTACCAGGACCGAATGATGGAGAAACGTGTTGGGTAACACTGAAGATGTTCCTCAACTGAATGGGGGGAAAAAAGTTCTTGGGATTCCGAACAGCCTCAGACTACGATCTCGGATCGTTTCGGCTTCTGCACGAGCGTGAGCTCGGAGAGCGCGTAGGTTGTACGCAAATTCCTTAGCATCTAGCGCTTTTATGTCTCTCGCGCTCATCTCCTCGTGTTTGTGCCAATTAGCGAGCTCCAGTAGGGCTAGCCAAGGGGAGCTGTGGGGCTTTTTCCTGGCATGAATAATCAATGGTGAGCTCGATTTCACATCCACACAGCCAACACACACTCAAACACCCCTGTCTGCACATTTATATGGTGTGTGTGTGTGTGTGTGTGCCACATGTCCTCAAGCTCACGATACACTTTATATAAAAAAAATAAATAATCATCATCTATCTGAATTTTTTTTTAATAAACCTGTCTATTTAATCTGAGCATTGCATGCTTAAAAAAAACACACACACATTTCTGGCAGTGTCAGTGCCTTCATGACAGATGGCTTGTCACTGCATGTGTGTGTGAATCCAAAGGCTATTTACACCGGTTAAATTATAAACAGAGAGATAAATAATACAGCAACAGCCAAGATAGTGTTGACGTGACAGCTCGAGGTATTGGACCGCCGAATAAGTGAGTCTGGAATTCATGAGCTGTAACCTGGTGGCCGCGACTCAAGTCAGAATTATGATTTTCTTTAAACAATCTTCTATTAGAATAAGAACTGCTAATGCAAAATTTGTTACATTCTAATAGTAGTAGTAGTAGTAGTATCGCAAGATCTCACACGTTTCTACATTCCGTACAAAATAATAAGAGAGCAGGAGAACATACAGAAGATCTAAATCCGAAAGTGATCAGGATCAGGACCAGGCCTTTGGTAGTCTGTTTCACTTTTGGCAAATAATACAACTCCGGCGCCATCTAGTGGCATCCGGAACGGACTTTACTTAAAGCAGTGTGTGAAATGAATCGTGCCTTCACGTGCACAGTGATTTCACTCACCACTTCTCTCTCTGATTATTAAATCAGATCAGCGTCGGAGATATTCAGAAACTTAAAAAAAAAAATTTTAAAAAGTTAACTAAAGGATCAAAGAACTTAAAAGGTCCATGATTAACGTCGTTAGTTTGAATATCCTGACTTGTGGGAAGAAAAAGTGCAGTGTGTGAAGTTTCTAATTAAGAGTGGGGGGATAAACCACACCAGTTATTAATATCTCAGAACATAAGCATAAACAGCTGGTAGGTGGTTCTTTGTAAATAATAAATAATATTTAAAATCGGTCTAAAATTTAAATTGACGGTGAATATTTTTATTTTAAATTTGAGTAACTGTGCTGAATGTGCTATTATTCAATTTGTTTTTAAAAGCAAATACTCATTCGCACCCATCAGGTGAAGTCAGCAAAAAAAAAAAAAAAGTAGGCTAATCGGTTTGGTGTTTTTTGTTTTGTTTAAGTTATGGATGAGAATATTAACAGGATTTAGTAATTTTCATGCTGCATCTCGAGTCATCAACTCTCAGGCCACAGAGAATGCTTGGGAGATGATTATGAAAAGGTTATAAGAACTACAACAGAACAGGGCGAGCTTTAATTCATTTCGAAATAATATGGTGCAGGTCAAGATTAAAGCTCAAATCAGTTTTATCATTAATTTTGACCCTCGATATAATTAATTCGAGCCTGGATTGTTACACGTATGAAAATGCTGCCGCACCCTGAGATAAGGAAATAAGAGTGAACCCACTACTTTGGGGAAAAAAGACCTGCATCCTGAACGTGAAGCCTCATTTACATTTTGTGATTTACATGCAGTAATTTACATTTACTAAGTCATTAGGATGAATTATGTCCAAGGATTTGGCTGATCAACAATACTCAGAGACAACGCTGGTAAAGAATCCTTTTTTTTTTTTTTAAATGATGCAAGATACTCGCAACTCACGCAACCAACAGACAAGACACAATTCATGCCAGACACACCTGGAAATAACTTAAAAAGTCAAAGTGGCACCCGAACCCATCGCGAATGCCTTCTCTCATTGCTTAGCCCAGCGATCGGCAGGCCTATTTAGAAAAGTGTCGGTTTTAGAAGTTTCATTCAAATCCCATGTAAAAGCAACGACGTTGCAAAGCGCTAAATAACAGATTGCACTAAGAGGACAGTGTGCTCAAGAATCAAAGAGAAAAAAGAAAATAAAAATAACCCACTGACTATCTGATTACACAAATGAGGACTGGTCTGAAAAGAAAGATGTCCAAAGGAAGTAGAAGCTTTTCACAGGCAGGAAACGGTCCGGTTTTATTAAGTTATCCAAGAATCAAAAGATAAAATCAAAGTATAGCAATAAAAGAACACAAAATCTTAGATAAAAAAAAATAATAATAATAATTAAAAAAAAAAAACACTCACTACAGGAGAGAGAAAATCAAATAAAAATAGCAACCAGGCTACAAGACGTGGGCACTTTACAGCATCCGGTTTCAGAAAAGTGCTGAGTGCCGAGTACACCGCCTGTCAGCTTCCTGATAGTTTATTCGATCAGATATTCAGTCGGCTGTCAGAATCTGATTTTAAGGGTTGGGTTCTCTCAAATCCGGAGGACATCATGCGAGGAAAAATAAATAAATAAATAAATCTGTGCTAAAAGGATGCGGGGCTTTTCTTTCTCTGACCTTGAAGTGATTTCAGGATTCAGAAGTGTGGGTTTGATTTATGTAAAAGAAATCGCTGAGTACACGCTGTGGCTATGATGCATACAAAACCACGGAGTGTTGAGATGGAAATTAATAGGGAAATGTGTCACATGATATCGACCAGCCACACACACACACACACACCTCCGAATCCTCTGAGCCAGCACCATAGTGACTGATGGGGAAGTAGCTTTTAAGTCTCTGCAGCTTTAAAGTCAAAGCAAATGCGCTGGGAGAGAGATACGAACATTTTATTGTCAAAAGGAGCATCCTGAGATTAGGAAATTGGGTCGAAGCAGAGATAGTGAGAGCGACAGAAACAAAGACAAAACTGTCTAACTACGCAGTGGGTTTAAGATTAGAAATCATGTAAGAAGCTCCAGCATCTCCTCTCCTCCTGCTCTTTTCTCTTTGAGCATCTTACCTGGTTGACTCTGGCTATGACGCAGTTAGTGAAGGCGTTGAGGCGCGTAAGGATGTTAAGGATTCGGCGCCAGCGGGACGGGTTGGGCTCGGCGGGCTCCTCGCACGAGCTCCGCATGGACCACTGACGGAGCCTGGGTCCCACCGTGCTGCCATGGGCCGAGCTGGTGCTGCCGCCACGACTCCCCCTAGAGTACAACGTATTCCCACCGAAGATGTAGTTCATCACCGGCGATCGTGATCCCGAATCCAAAGCGCTGCACGGACAAACACAAACGTAGCCCGAGGCGGAGAGGGGAGTGCGAGCGTTTATCGACCAATTTCCTTAATTATGAAAGAAGCTTCCTGTGTTCGGCTGTATCTGGTGGCCTCGCGATCTCATCCTCGCGACCCCGGGGTTCTTCAGACGGACGCTCCCCCACGCCCACTAAGCCGCACCCAGCGGACCAGACACGCCAGGAACTAATGTTTCCTGGCAAAAGTCGAGCCAGAAAGGAAATATCATACTCGAGAGTACGAGTCCTCGTAAAAACTGACCACGTTTCATGAAGAGTTGGTGAGGCCAAGCTCCGAAAAGGAATCAATCCTGGAACTCATCAAGAGCTGACAGTCAATCTTTCTCGGTCGCTATAGTAATACCCTTGTGTCCCTCCAAGAACATCAATCAAACTGTAAATGTGGAGGCCAACAATTGAATTACAGCAGTTCCTCGCTCAGACCGCTTCAACAACGGGTTCTCCGGAGTCGAAAAGCCGAACAAGAGACACAATCCAGACCGTACGGTTGGAGATCCGAATAAACGATGATCCTTCAATAACCTTGTTTACGGAAACATCTGAAAAAGATCCCCGGATCATCCGGCTTTGGACGAGGTCGTAGCTGTACGTGTCCCTCTGAAGGGACCCTCTCCAGTTAGAAGCTTCCGGAGATGGGTAATTTTGTCACCAGGCACTGCTTCCAAGTCCTGTGGGAGACAAAGCCATGGCAACAGCTCCAACATCTAAGAGAGCCAGCAGGATTTCCTGCTCAGGCTCCGGTCTCCTGGACTGCAGCACCGCCTCAGTAAACACGCCCCTCTCAGCTTCATCCGCTGACAGGTTTACTGGTTTAAAAATAAATAAACACAATCGCCCAAACATCGAAGTCTGTCGTCAGGTATACCCGAATAATCTGGAAAAAAAAAAGTTTTCCAGATGTTTTAATTTAACCAAACAGCTGGCACCGAATCAATTTTTATATATTTTTTTGCACCAGGATATCAGGGGGCTGGCACTCGAAAAAAGCACTGAGCATCTCCTCGCCTGGTGTTAGGATAAAACCCTGACGACAGACATGGCAGGCCATCAATAATACATTGCCAATTAACTCTAAACTTACTGCTACTGTTACTGTGTTGCTTGTCTAACGAGATCCCTGCAAAACCAGTTTAGAGGCTTTCCTCAGAGCTAAGCCGTCCTTGTCTGTCACCTCGCTAATTGACAATTAGACCATCATGCTGCAGCACTGGATGAATCAGGGGGCATCGGTGCCAGCTCAAATAAACAAACAAACAAATAAATAAATAAATAAAACGCACACAGGAGCAGATGGAAGTAGACGCATGAGCTGGGGGAAATAAGAATCTGGACACCCCAGCTGAACTATTAGAATCAACCTGGCTGAGTGACGGCGGAGATCTTTGTCCAATCTCTTGTAGATACCTCCTAAGGGAGGATGTCATGCTTTTAACCCTATATGGCATTTCATCTCAGTTAACGTTTGTCTTCCACTGGGCGGCACGATGGCTTAGCGCTGTCGCCTTCCACCACAGGGTTGGGATTTTGAAACTTGGCTCCTGTATGTGTGTGTGTGTGAAGTTCACATGTTCTCCATGTGCTTAGTTGATTTCCTCCAGCTTCCCTTGTACAGTCCCTAAGACATGCATTGTTGGCCTTTCCAAAATGCCCATGGCACTTGATTGAGTGTGTACCCCACCTTGTGCTCAGAGTTCACTAGGACAGGCTCCAGCCGAACCGCGACCCTGCACACGATAAAGCAATGTAGATAACGGATGGATGAAAGTCTTGTACAAGTAATTTGCTTAGCATTACACCTTGCGTAATCTCTATTTAAAGAGAGCGGCGCTTTAGTCTTTTAAGGCGTTTTCACATTGCTCAACCTCTACCCACTCTCCGCCCGCTGGATACTTTGCTCTCATACTCGGGTACAGTACGTGTACCCTCTCCGATCCAGCAGGTGGCAGTATACACCTACTTGGTTTGAGAGGAGAAGAGAACAAGAAAGTTAATCTTCCTGCTATGCCTAATTTTATTGATATTTCAGAAGGAAAAAGAAATGTCAGAGGATGAGATTTCGTCCGAGACCGACGGCACCGATGATATCTTTGAAGTCAAGTTCGTTTCTTAGAAACGAAACGATCCCGGATCCTTAATGTGAAAGCGGCCTCGGTCTGGCAAAATCTCTTACATCCTCACGTGCGTACGCCAACGCAGACGGCGAGGAGCTCTCCCGATTCTGTAGGTCGCCAATTAATTTAGCTTCTGTCATTCACCGTGTCTGCTCAGAAACTTTGAGAGAACTTCTATAAAGGATTTCATGTTAAACAAACAAAAAAAAAAAACAATGCCCCCTTGTGTGACATCAGAGTGACACACGAGCGGCAACTTTTTCCCAGCAATAACATACAGTAAATACCGATAAATATCCAGGTACTTCAATATATTCAAGTTTAACCTCACGGCTGTCCAGAAAAGCCAGAGCTCTGATCAACAAGTTTGAAAAAACTAATATAAATATCTCCGTCTCCACAGCAACAGACAGCCGAGGCATCTGCGCAGCAAATTATGACGTTTCTTGAGGAACACTTGAGGGAAAAAAATTACATTTGTTATTTATTTTCCCCCCCCGTCACTTTAATAGAACTCATGTAGCAAATAACCCGTGTGTGCTGTTTAGTTTTTTTGCGCGTGCGCCCACACACACACACACACACACACACACACACACACACACATGTGTGTTTAAAAGATCCCGAGCACTGCTGCATGACAGGAGCACGCAGGTTGCCAGGCAGCAGCGGGTGGGGTGGGGGGGTTTTGCGGGAGCGAGGTATGTGTATGTGCTTCAACATATCTCCATCCTCGCACACGGCTGCTGCAGAACAAAAAAAAACACTCCTTCTGATTTATTTTATCTGATTTGAGATGTTTATTATTTTTTTTTATCAGGTTCTCTTGTTTTTTTCCTGCCCTCGGTGACGCGCCACATGAAAATGACGCACCGCTGCCGCCTCACGAGTGCAGAACCAGACTATAAACAAACGGAGATCCCCTTAAACCCGAGTCACGCGTCGTCATGTCGGAGCGAAGTATTAAAATGCAACAGATGGAAATTTTATTATTATTTTTTTTAAATCATCGAACAAACAGACAAACGAGGGCTTTATCTCACACACACACTTTTATCCGTAACTCCTATAAATGAACCAGACTTACCAACAAGTGCAGGTGTAGCCTCTTGGTTCTCCTCAGCGTCCCCATGATGCGCCGTCCCATCTTTTTGGCGTACCACACCGAGTTGAGCATCGTGGCTCGGGTTCGGGGGCACGGGCGCAAGGGTTCACGCTCTGACGACGCGCGGCTCTACAGTACAGTCCCGGCTTGTCTGGATTGATTTTTTTTTTTTCCTACGCCAGCATCTCAGAGACTGCTTCTACACGACTTCAGAGACATAAACATCTCTTTCAGCTTATGTGATGAGTAAAGAGAATGAGAGTGTGTGTGAGTGTGTGAGAAAGAGCGTGTGTGAGAGAGAGAGAGAGAGGCAACGGCTGTTTGACGCACAGTGCTGCTGCGGCAAGAGCGCGTGTGAGATTGGAACTGAGGGAGATAAACAGACGCGAAGTGAGCAGGAGAGAGAGAGAGAGATTCCTTACGATGTCTCGTCTTCCTAAAACGATGCCTTATTCACCTCCCTCTCTCTTCTCTCTCATTTCCAAACCACCCCCCCCCCCTCTCTCTCTCTCTCACACACACACACGAGCTGGTCCAGTCAGGGCAGACCAGAGCAGAGCAGCTGGATGCCTGATTTGCCTCTTCGAAACGCTCCAAATGACTCAGCAGGAAGCCTGAGAGCAGAACACCTGACTCGCCTCGAACGATCACCCTCTCCTTTCCTGCAGAGAGTCGGTCCGGTCCAGCGCTATCGACTTCTGGCGTGTTCGAGATCAGAGTCCTTGTGAAGCGTGTCCTACTCGTGCTCACAGCCTGAATTCATCCTCTTTTCTTCTTCTTTTCTCCAATCCGGACAGCCAGAGGCTGTGGAATGCCGAGCCAGGTCTCGTCTCCTCTCGTCTCTCCGCCTCTGACGCATCATCCTGCTGATGCGTTCTCTAATGTGGGGTCTTATCCATTCTACTCGGCAGCTAGAACTGGGGGGGGGGGGTATGGGAAAGGGAGGCAGCTCCGAAGTGATGGGAAAGAAAAGAAAAATAAATAAGCTCATGACGGCATTGACACTTGTGGCGTTTCTTGCAAACGGAACAACTTTTATTCCTGTAATTCTGAGTGATGCGTACTTTATTCCCGCTTTTAACGTAATAAAACATTTATTTATTTATTTATTTTAAAGGTGTCGTTACTGATTAACTGGATCTCATTAGGAGCAGCATTCACACCACCTAACACCTTAAACACACATTTAGCCATGCAGGTGCATCAGAGATACACACGATACTCAGCAACAACGCCTGGCCAGACAAACATGTACACATATATATATATATATACTGTACACACACACACACACACACTCATATACACAGTATATGATCAAACAACAATAAAAAGGGTCCATGCACTTGTTGGGAAAAGCGCCATCTAGCATTGACACAAAGCCTGCATGTGTGCGGCAACACGCTACAGTACGAGCACGTGACGAGACGCGACACCGGACTCGACCGCTGCGCACACTGATGGCTGCATACAGTGCCCGTGCTGCCACGGGGTGTTACCTGGTACGGGGTGGAGGGGCTGAGGAGAGGGCTCACCTCACTCGCCACCGTGGGCGGCCCGTCGAAGATGCACTCCAGAGACTCAACCTACAGGGAGGGGCAACTTTAGCTCGTCACAGAAAACACACACACACAGCAGGAGCTCGAAACAGCTCAGAGTTGAGATTCGGACAGAAGGAGATGGTTAGATAGGCAGGGGATAAAGGAAGCAGACGCTGTGATACCTTTTCATATGTTTGAGATGTACGTTACTAGTGTTTTAATCTGCTCTGACTGCAGCACAGGGGCATTGTGGGTATTTTGACAGATAGCAGGTTACAAACGGTATAAACCAGGTGATTACGTTATACACAGATCTATTCAACATATCGATCGAAGCTTGACGTTTATTGTGAGGGAAAATCATTTACAGAGGTTTCGGTTGTCTTAAAGTACTGTACATAAAGGTAAGTCAAAAATTAGCCGCACTCCAGTTATTTTAAAACTCCTGTCCTTTCCGTTTAAGGCTCCCGTCTCCTCGGTCACGGCTGCGCAGGTGTGAATGTGCTACATCGGTTCCTTTGTAACTGCAGTGCGAGCAGAAACGGACGCCCCACTTGTGATTCGCACGAGAGATGAGCAGCACGCAGTGATTTATCTTAACTGAGGGGGTAACCTGCTGCCGGGGAACATGAACAAAAGCGTTTGGATATCTGCTAACAAAGTCTGTAGAGATACTCTGTGAAAGTTTCTTAAAGAGAATCGTAGCTGGTGACGAGATTCACTTCTGATGAAGAAGTGAAGACAGCGGCGCATTCGTGGCTCGCAGCTCAGAATAAACATTTTTTAATGAGGGAGGGAACACGAGAGCTTGTTGACAGATGGACAAAGTTTATTGAAAAGCAAGGAGATTATGTCGAAAAGTGACTTATTTCTAAAAAGTTAAAGTAAATTCTACTGTCAGATTTCAGAAAATTTAAGACTCATCCTCATTAAAAAAAAAAACTAATTTTTGTCAAAAGAATGTTTTTTTGTTGTTGTTTTGCTGCATTTTTCAGACCTCTGTAGTCTCTGAAAATGAAGAAAACATTTCCTCTGAACTTCTGTTCAAAAACATGTCAAAAGTTAGTTTTCTTTTTTTATTTTCTTTTATATTTTTCTGTTCCACAGGACACAAGCACTGTGATGAGCGAGCACTTTCTCAGAGGCTGGTCTGAACAGACACGTCTTTGGGACATCGTTAACATTTTCCAATTGTCCAGGTCTTCTTATAATTAAAATAATAATTAAATATATAAAAAGGTCACAATCTTTCAGGGTTTTCAGGCTGAGATAATCATTAAATATCATTATAAACTTATATATTTGGTATAGCGCTACACAGAAACCTCAGCTTAAAGCTTTGAAAACTCATCTGTTTGTGTAAATTACTAAAGTTTTAATACTTACACCATCTAAAGAGAAAAATGAAGGAATCGAAAAAAGGTTCATGACCCAATTCAGAGCAGAATAAAGTATTAAAGCATTAAAGCATGCCTCTGCTGCACCAATATCAGGAATCCAAAAGGTGGAGCTAAAGCCCCGTCTGTAGCGATCAACAGCATGGATCACGGGCCGGGCATTCTCCGAGCAGCGTCTCCCTCACACACCCTATTCGTCTTGTGACAAACCGCGACGGCAGGCGATTAATCACGACGAGTGATAAGGACGTGTGTTCTAACGCGCGGCTTCGTGAATATACTCTACAGATACACAAGAGCACCTGAGGCGTTTAATCACGCAACGAGCAATGAGACTCTAAGTTAGAGTCAAAAAAATTAAAATAGTGAAATGAAACACTAGGACTACAGTATTAATTTGCTTTAGACTTTAGAATTTAAAAGATTTCCAGCACCTGAGTGGGTTTACACATTCTAGCGGCAAGCAACTCACTTAGCGGTTGTTTAGAAACTAATCTCAATCTTTCCTGTTACAGGTTCAGATCCTACTTTTTCCCCTTTCATATGAGATCTTCCCCCCTC
>JAOTQY010000020.1:1796466-1811323 GCA_026413445.1 Dolichallabes microphthalmus | reverse complement strand
CCGTAGTGTGTGAATGGGTGTGTGAGTGTGTGTATGTGTGCCCTGCGATGGATTGGCACCCTGTCCAGGGTGTACCCCGCCTTGTGCCCTGGGCCTCCTGGGATGGGCGGCCACGACCCTGAACAGGATGAAGCGGTATAGAGGATGACTGACTGACTGACTATAGTCAAACAACGTAGCAAAACTCACACTCGGAAATTTTAACGGTAACTAAAAAATCAACAACTACATGATTTAATTTTATTGACTCACAACAACTTCTACAAATACTACACTTTCCCCCCCATTCACTATTAATATCATTGACACCAAAATGATCATAAAACACCATTACATTGTTCAAACAAAAAGTTGCTAATGTTGTGAAATAAAGTGGTCTACAATGAAGGAGAAAAGATATGTAGAGGAAAGATGTAAGTATTTTGTCACATATATTAAAGGAAAGTTTAATTTTTGTTCATTAACTCTATTTTTTTCCACAAACAAAAGATCATTGACTATGTTTCATATCAAAATGAACACTTCAGTTCTGAATCTTTAAACATTTTCAGTTTTTTTTTCCTCTTAAAGGCTAAATGAAATTGCATGCCAAAGGCATGTGTGCGCACACATGTGTAGTCCAAGAACCTAGGATTGTATTAAACATCAAGCGTAAGTAGAAGACAGATGACAAAGACAGACACAGAGAAATTACACAGCATGCATTGGTGTGGCTGAGATTCATGTTGCTTGTGTCCAAACCTGTGGAGTGTTTATAGGCATAATTAGTATGCTGCTTATGCTGCTTTGGAGTTTTTATGGGGCTTTGGTCATGCTCAAATCGTGAAAACGACTCGAGTCATACTTTATGACAGATCATTCAACCAGCTCAACACATACAAACACTAAGTGCTAGTCAACACACGTTTCAATTCCTAAGCCTGACACTTACACCTCTGTAGACATGACATCAGCTTCCCAGGTCAGACAATCAATACAAACACACACTCTATGGGGCCCGTTTTAGTGTAGACAGCTTTTCTGAGTGCACCCGATACACAGCAGGGGCACACACTTCACTATCACAGTGTGCATGTGGTGAGAAAGCCGGGTCTTGGGCAGCCTCAAACTGACAATCAAAATAGCGAGATGAAGGAGATTGGGATTTAAGGTTTAGCATGTGGTCCTTTAAAATAAGTGATTTATTGACTCTGGTTCTAATTTATTTCTTATTGCTGTTTTAATGTTTCTCATGAATAATGTGAGGATTTTTTATTTGCTAGTGAGGTTACAATGGTGGAAAAAAAACAAAAACAGATTAAAGCAGCACTGCATCACTTACTTTAGGTAGAGATGATGCAACACCATGAGCAGTTAGGAAAATGACATTGTATAAAACCTTTGTTTAAGGCATTTCTACTACAAGATCAACATAGAATTTAATCACATAGTAAATCTTGTATGGAATTTAGGATCTTACAAATGGTGGAGGAACAAGTGTTCAACAATTCTTTACCTTTTGCATGAATCCAATTTCATTAGACACTGGGAAGTTGATAAATTGTTAATAAACTTGGATGATGATCAAGTTACAACCGTTATGATAAGCAGAGGTGACATGTGGTCACTGCTAGAAGTTCATGCATAGCACAAGGTACTTCCTGGTTGACATCTTTAGCATGAGAGTAAAAACAGGAACCTGATCATTTTCAGTTTCTTCCACTACACTGTATTAAAAAGAAACTGCTCATGTTCACTTATCGCATTCTCTGACCTTTCAATAACAGACAATGCATATGATTAAAACAGCTAGGAGATCACGGGTACTATAGACATTGCAATTGTTTTATTGGGTTATGGATTTTTAGTTATGTAAAATATTTAATTCAAAATGTGTGCCGATGCTTTAATTATCAAGACAAAACCTGAAGGGTCACATTATGCTGATTTTTCCCAGCAGAGATGACTTGGAGTTATTTATAGAGAGATTATATCCATGCTTAAATAGAGTACTAGTAATGCAAGGCACAAGGGGGGAAAAAAAAAAAAAAAGACCAAAAGATTACATTTCTAAGCTATCCGGACACCTGTTAAAGCTACGATCTTACTCCGTGACCCAGAGTATCCTTCAGGCAGCCCTGTGAACTGAAGTTAATCCTCTGGTAGCACAGAGAGGTGCCAAAGGAAACTGAGAAGTCAAGTACAACTCACAAAATAAAAGTCAGGTTTATTGTTGAACAAACTTCACACACACAGACAGGCCAAGGTAAAACAAATGCAAACAAAAAAACCAATAAGAACTCCTTTTCTTTGGCCTAGCCCTCCCATACAAAAAAAAAAAAAAAAAAAAAAAGTTTATGGTACAACTAAAGTTCATACATAAAATCTGACTGGAATGCTCAGAGTTAAATGGCTGATTTTATAAATGTTTCTGTTTCCAAAGTTTGCGAGACATGGTCAAACAAGTAAAATTTCATAAAGAAGCACCGTTTTGGTCACATGAGATCATGATCAAGTGACTGATCCCTTAACAATATGTACAAAAATATAAAATGTAAATAAAAATACAAACAAATCCTCGTCTTGTGAACTTTGTCGTCGTGTTGGGGATCTGGGCGGTGGAGTTTTCCCTCTAGAAAATTTTGCATTGGGGGTTAGTGGGTGAGACATGGGAACGTGGGGGAGAAAACAATGACCATGTTTGATGTTTGAGTCCTTTATGCCACTGGCTCCAACAAATGTGCCGATGAGCTCTACACGGGATCAGTAGCATTAAACAATCCTTTTAATCATCGCCCTTCTTCGGTTTCTTCAGGTCGACCTCCTCCTAGAAGCAACAAGGGTCGCAGGTTAGAGAGGCATAAAAAGGTATGAAAAAACTTAACATGTACGAACCTTCCTACGTCCTCACCTCATCGTCCTCGTCATCCTCGTCGGCCCCTCGTTTCGATCCTCTACACAGCTCCTCGTCTTCCTCATCCTCATCATCCTCGTCTCCTGCAATAAGGAGGAACTATACTGGTCAGATTTGCATCCAGGTTTCAAACCAGAAGCATCTATGTGAAGGAAGACCAACGTCATTAGGAAAACACTGACACCCACCCTCTACATCTTCCTCCTCTTCTTCTTCGTCTACTTCATCCTCCTCTTCGTCGTCAATCTCTGGCTCTCCGTTTTCCTCATTTTCCTGTTAAAAAGTTGTAGAAAGATCAGCTTTCTTCTCAGACAATCCATAAACGAACCTTGACTAAAAGAAGTGCTTTAGTGTGTGGTACCTTTCCATTAGAGGCCTCCTTTCCATTTTCCTTCTCCTCAAGGAGCTTCTCCTTCAAGTCCTGGAAAATGATTAAACAGACCCATTAACACAACGCCGTGTTAGAAGAGTGTGTCCTGACTATTTAAAAACACCATTATGTCCAGTGGACTTAAGTCAAGATGGTGAGAAAGGCTGGGGGGGCGACACGGGACACAAGAGCGCCCTCTGCGAGGTTGCGCGTAAAAGTACAGCCGTGATCTGTGCAACTACATTGGCTGATACGGAGCCTTTTCCAGCTGTCAATCATGCGGCTTAAGGACCCGCCTACTTAAGAGTTAGACGATTTGTAATACGACACCTCGGTGTTATTGAGATAGCATGGGTATTGTAGTTCGGGCAATTTCATGAACGCCATATGCTAGGAGGAGGCGGACACACCCGAGGAGCAGAGCGCAAAAAGGGATGGTAGTTAAGCTCAGACGGAGTCAGGGGTGGGAAGACAAGCTGACTTGGAAGACTTTGAAAGGACAAAGAAGGCCTTGCGCATGTCCCCCTCTCTCGGTCTCAACATCCTTTCCGAGAACATAATCCCAAAATGCCGTCACGCGCTGAAGAGCGCGCCAAACCCGCCATTAAAGCGCACTATTTATTATACAACACACAAATGTGTGCAAATAGCAATAGGCTGCGTACTACACTATCTGGTACAGTATGCGGTTTGGTGCGGAGCCAGAAGAGCGCGATCCACCCCCTCCTTCCTTCCCTCCCTCCTGTGTGCTTTCTACCGGATTTAGGTCGAGAGGAACAAACTGGAGGCGGCCAGTCACTTTATCCGGCTTTTCAGCAGAGCGTGTTCACCGCGACGCGCGCGCATCAATCACTTTAGACGTTACTATTAAAAGCTTTCAAGTCTTATTCGCGATTACATAATGCAAACGTTCTATAGCACGCGCGACCACCAACCCACCGCAACGCTATTTTTATCATCATTAGCAGTAATAATTGTAACAGCGTAAGTATTTGACACCTTTCTGGCGCCAGGTGTAATTCATGCAACAAATCGGATCTGTACATCACCTCACAGCACTGGCGTCATCAAGTCTTGTTACAAAGTGTTAAATTTAGTTGTTTTTTTTTTTTTTTAGCTTAGATCGAGTAATGGCACTTCCGAAATGCAAAGTCGGAAGTAACCAATTATCAGATAAGCCTTTAATCCGAAAAGGTACAAGAAACAGAGAGAAAGAACGAGAGGGGATACCCGGTAATCAATAAAACTCATAACTTATTAATCCACACAGAAAGGTGCGTGATGGGTTTACGATTGGAAACGAAACAGCACAGGTGCTAAAAATGAAATGAATTCAAAGCCTGCGCGAATCACGAAGTAAAGCCCAAAAATAAACTTGGAATCATACAAAACGCGTAGGATCACACGAAGGAGCATTATATAAATAAGTAGATAAATAAATCATGCAAGTTATTATAACCGGTATCCCGAGCAATGTGCACATCACAGGCCTGATAAATCAAATGAAGTACATTAGAGGGGGGAGAGAAAAGGGGAATAAATAAATATATAAATAAATCGCGCGTCTTAACACATGTGATCTTTTCTGCTCTGGCGTAGTAACAATAATCATTGTGTTAATAATCATTATGATCGTCGTGTCCTCTCCGCCGGCGGCGCTTCGGGTTCAAAGAGGAACCGAGACCCGAGTGTCGCTTATAAACAAAGAACCCGCGCGCGCACTGTTAGCTTGGGCAGGACAATAAGAAGAACTCTGTGGATTTGTTAATTCTCACCCAAATTGCTCTACAAACTTATCAACCTAAAACACAAACAGGTATCGTGTTTTTTTTTTCTTCCTCATTTATTCGGACCCGATCCCGGGTTCTCCATCGGCGCAAAAAGCGTAACAGTCCGTGATGAAATAAAAATGAATGAACGGCAAAAAAAAAAAAAAGAAAAACCCCGAAACAATGTTTCTGTTGCCCGCGTTCCGGGTTTCTTTCTTACCTTGGCGGAAATTTCCGTCGGAGAATCGGCCTTGGTGTCTGCCATGGTGGATAGTGATTAATAATAATATAAATAATGCCAAAAAAACTAAGAAAACTAGACTTTAAGTGGGTTGAGAATCCACCTCACGGCGCTCCTTAATCAGTATCGAGCTGTTTATTATAGAGCTCTTCTAAACTAATGCCGTCGGCATGCGATGTGGGAGGCTTTAATATAGATTTGTGGGTGGCGCTCGTGCAGAAAGGGGGCGGGCACCTGGCTATGATTGGCTGGTGGTTCTGGTGCGGGAGTGGCTTACTACACCGTAAGAGTGGAACAATGGATAGGTTTTCGAAACGGAAAAATAGAGGACACGCCTCCTGAACCGAACCGCTAAATCAAGTGAACAAGAAGAACAAGAAGGAGAAGAGGAGGAAGACACGCCCCCTGATGAAAGAAAAAAAAAAAAACATTCGTATTATGGACACAGCATATAGAGTATATGTTATTTCCTCAATAAAGACGTCCGGAGGTTGTTTTTTTAGAGGCCTGTATAAATACAAAATGCGTGCACTCACCTTGCGGAAATGCAGCCGTTCGTGAATGATTGTGTGAACAGTTCCAACAGACAGATGCGTCTCTTCTGCAATTTGGCGGCAGGTTATCAGTGGATTTTCAAGGATCAGGTTTTCCACTCGTTGAATGTTCACGGGAATGACTGCAGTTGGCCCGGAGCCACCTCGGCCCGGATCGTCATTCACGGACGTACGGCCTTCTTTAAAGCGTTTGCACCAATCAAATGTTTTACTGCGACTGAGAGCCTGGATACCGTACTGTGCTTGAAGTCTTCTGTAAATATCAATCGGTTTCACGCCTTCTTTCACCAGAAATTTCATCACAATACGCTGTTTCATGCTTGCACTGAGACGGTCGCTCTCCATTTTGCCTAACACGCGATTCGCGCGGCTTGACACGTTAGCGACACCATGCGGTAACACGAGACACGTGTCACTACTTACCAGCACGACTTAGTTAATAAAGATGCGCTGGGATCTCTTCTTTTCGGCTTCAAGTCCCGGTTTGGCTTGAACGCCGGGTAATCGCGTGTTACACCGCCATGATGTGATTCGCGCGCGCGAACTTGATTGATGTTGCGTGATTAGCCCGGGAAAATACACACCGTGAAAAGGAAACTCAGGACCGGGGGGGGAACAAACGCAGCTAAAAGAAGTGAAGGATGGTTGAGTGTCTGGTGCAGTCTCTATATATTCCCCTCCCTTTGAGCTTGCTTTGACTAAAGCAAAATGCTTTTAAAAAATTCTTTTTATTTTTTAAGTTTTAACCTGAGACATGTTTTATCATCAGTTTCATTTTAACAACACGGAAATGCCAGGAAATGTGTTACATCAATGTGAAAAAAAAGTGTCTGGGTCAGTAAACACAATTAAGCGTTTTAACAATAACTATGTGTAGGATATTAGGATATATAAAACCTTTCAAATGTTTTTCCTCGCTTTACCAGATTTAGTTACAGATCATTAGAACAAAGCAGAAGGCGTCAGGCGGCGAACATAACAACCAGGAGGAGGAGGGAGGAGGAAGGTTGGGGGGTTTTCGGGGACTAATTCATCATAACCTATATTTAAATTTCTGCTTTGATTGCGACGCCATCGGCAGCGAGGCGACGCTGATTGGTCCAGAGCGTGTGCGTCACGCTCCTTGCGACACCTAGTGGTCGGATAGAGTGTCACTCAAACGGGGTTCGCGCGCAGCGACAGAGAAATCCCGGAAGTGGATTACCATAGGAGCTGAACTCGGATGCGAAATCGAATTAGGTCGTGTTAAACGTATTACAGTTATAATTAGGGGTTTTAGCAAGGTGCAGAAAATGACATTATTCTCCACTTAAATGATTTCCTGTCACGCAGGCCAGTATTTGCACTTTATAAGAGAAATTCATTCATTCATCTTCAACACTGCTCGTCGGCTTTATCCTGTGTAAAGTTCCCTGGGGTGCAGGGCACAAGGTGGGGGGTACACCCTGGATGGGGTGGCAACCAATGGCAGGGCACGAGCATATACACACTCACAGCACTACAGGCAATCTGGGACACCAATCAGTCTATAAGCCACATCCATCCCTGGAGGTGCAATCCAATACCAGTGAGCCACCATGACTCCCTACTCTCAGAAATAAATGTGCTTTTATTTGTATTGGTGCTATCAATAGTATATTTTATCGTACCCTTTGTGTGCATTCAATTAACCTTTTTAAAATATACATTTAAAGGTGTACCAGTGGTTCAGGATCACGGTGGGTTAGGGAGTCTATCCTATGAGCACTGAGTGCAAAGTGGGAGTGTACCCTGGATTCTTGGGTGCCAGTCACAAATGCACAAACACCCTCCCATGCCCACATTCACACATATAGGGTCAATTTGGAGTGTTCAATGCAAAAGATGGCATTTTTCTAGGCAGTGTCAGAAAACTAGAGATCTAGGAAACTAGAAAATGAAATGCAGTAAACAGAAAATAAAATCTATTTTTTTTATGTTTTACAAAACACTAATTTGCTGCAAGCAGTGAATAATTTAAATGTTTCAACGCTCTTCATAATACACTTGCAGAAACTAAGAAGACTTAGTCTGCGTTCTCAGGAAATGAACTGTGACATGGTTGAAAACCACAAGGACATGATGGTTTTAAAAGTGGAGAATTTTACTTTATTGATACACAGCTGTAGTGTTGTGTTTTGCACTTAAGGAGGTTATGTGGGACCCAATAACAAGTCAGAAGAAATCAATCCAATTCAGATCAAATGTTCAACCGTTGGAACAAACGTGTTCATTGCTCACAGACTTACTAAATTTATGTTAATTACTTTGCAACAGTAGTCTAGTCTTTATTTAATTTTTCTGACAGGTTGATAAGATTATTTATTGCATGTACTGAAAAATACACTCTTTAGCGTGTTAAGTGCATGGTCATCTTATTTAGATAATGGCATATTGATCTGCTAATTAAATTACGCAGACATGCACGTGCATGATTTGGTTAATGACTGTTACACAACATTTCTTTTCTTTTCTTTTTTTTTTTTCAGCATAGACTGCTTTATCAAAACCCTGCATATGGTGTGCTTTGTTAGTACATTAATATTTTGTTTAAACAAAATTGTATTATAAAATCCACAGAGAAGCTGAACGATTTAACAGTTTAAGCAAATGTTGTATGAATAAATATTTCTATTCTTGTAAGATGAAGCATTCATTCCCAAAACAAATTTGGCAGTAAGTGCAAATGCTGGAACGCCTATGTGTACCAGTAATGTAATGTTTCTTCTATGCTTAATAAAATTGAACAGGCTGTAAAATGTCAGTGTTTGAGAGATACTGTATGAAATACGTTTAATAATAATAATAATAATACTAAAAGTGTATACTGTATACAAAACTTAGTGAAGGGAATATAATTATATATTGTCTTCTTACAAAGAAATAAAAGGCCTCTAATTTGTATCATAGGTTTTTTGTGAAGGACAGATACAGAATATAAACTAAAAATCCAGAATAAGCTCATGATATAAATGTTATAAATTGATTTGCATTTTAATGAGGAAAATAAGTATTTGATCCCCAAGCAAAACATAATTTTGTTCATAGTGGAGAAACCCCTTGTTGGCAAGCTCAGAGGTAAGACGTTTCTTGTAGTTACACAACAGGTTTGCACACATCTTAGTACGGAGTTTGGTCCACTATTCTTTACAGATCTTCTCTAAATCCTTAAGGCTTCTTGCCTCTCACTTGGCACATTTTCTTTCCTGAAAGGAACAAAGGAAGGTAAATTCTTTTTAGAGTTTTTTTTAAACTATTATTTTTAAAACTATTAAAACAGAATTAGAATTAGGACATACAAAAATTTTAATTTTTTTTTTATTTTTATGATGATCAACGGATCATACTGGATCATTTCATACTGTAATTCTTTGGTTGTTTCTTTTGCAGAAAGGTAATAAAGGTTTACAGTTGTATCTAAATACTGTAACAATATAAATACTTTTGGTAATGCTCAAGTAATTTGTAAATAATTTACTGCTTATATTTTTCTAAGATATAAAAAAGAGCCTTAAACTAACTGGTATTAAATCTAAAGACATATCTGTCATAAAGTTATTAACACAAACCTTTAGTTTGATCTTTAGTTTTGCGACTTGTCCTGTTGTGGTGCTATGGTGTTATAATAATGATGTTAGGTTATGTAGTAATGCCATTTTATTTATTAACGCCACTCACTCACTTATCACCTATATCACTTTATCCTGTATACAGGTTCATGGGGAGCCTGGAGCCTATCCCAGGAGACTTAGGGCACAAGGCGGTGTACACATTGGACAGGGTGTCAATACATCGCAGGACACACACATACAGTAACCACACTCATGCTCATTCACACACTACGGGCCACTTAGCCTAATCTGCATGTTTTTGGACTGTGGGAGGAGACTGGAGTACCCAAAGGAAACCCATCAAGCACGAGGGTGGGAATCGAACCCAGATCCTGGAGGTGCAAGTGACAATGCTAACCATAAGCCACCGTACCCTTATTATCTCCACTTCTCATCTATCTCACTTCAAAGCTACAAAGGAAGTTTTAAACTGAAAAAGCGTTAAGAGGTCATGCCAAGGACAGTTATTTAAGGAATGTGATTCACAATTCTGTATTGCAGAGCTGTGTATGTGCGTGTGTGTGTTTTTTTTAAAGCAGTCCTTCTTAGTTTCATCTCATCATTCTAAAAAAAAAAAAAAAAAGATAGTTTCTTTAGAGAAGTGTGCCATGTGGAGAGCTTTACACCCTTACCACAAGGCCCAAATGCTGCTCCACATTTTCTCCGCCACACTCTGATTTGGCCCGAGGGAAGAGTGTGTCTCTGTATGTAGTAGATACACAGAGAAACACTTCCTCATGAGTAGCCAGAGAGGGTTTGTGCATGTGAAGACCTGCCAGAGGAGGAGAGACGGAGACGTAGAGGCCAGTAAGAGCTGCTTTTTATGCAAGACTCTGCTCAGCCTGGAGGGATTTGGAGAACTATATGATCTTCTGTATAGCAGATACTGCATATGCATATCTTTAATGATATGTTTTACTCCAAAATATTACATCAAACAAAATCTAATTGTGAAAATTCGTCCTAACCCATAATTACCCACAGACTACTAGAATTACATGCTTATATTACATTAACTACACAACGAGGGCTGTAACAAAAGTAATGCAAACATGTATTTTTTTAAAATTAACTGTTCACATTGCACATGATGCTATATAAACTCTTCCTCTATACAAAGGTACTACTCAACATCTCCATCACAAGTGATGCATCTGCACCATTATTGAACCCGATTTTCGAATCCTCTTTGACATCCCCATTTGTCTTCCACTGCTGGTTTGTCTTCAGGTGCTGGTTTCCCATTTTTTAAAGTTGTTCCTCCATCTGTCCACATTGATCCTGACAATGCCACAGCCATCCATGCATGACTATGAACCAAAGAAGCAAAACCTGTCACTAGTCTCCAGGTGGGAGGCATGCCATTACTCTCTCACCTGTCAATCATATTGACATTAGGCAATCACAAGAACCTATGAGCTCCTGTTTGAGAGCAGATAGCACTACGAGTGTATAACAACACCCCTGTGATGCAGCTTTAGGTCGGTTACATGTCTCTAAGATGAGGCATGTCCATAGCATTCACCGTACACAAGCCTTATTTTTCAGAGTACATGTTAGTATTATGATATTTCAAGGGATTCCATACTTAAGATATTTTAAGGTTATTATAATACCATCTTGATGTGATTGTTAGCAGGTAACAATCACAATGTTTCCGTGGAATTCAATGGATAATCGTTTATAATGTGTTTCTGTAGTATGTACTGTAAATATGTACAGTGAAAAATCTATTACATATATTTCTGTAATGCCTACTACATGGTTGTTCAGGTGTATATGCTATTGTCATTCTAGCAAAGTACAAGCCACTGTCTCGATCGAAGGCCATGACGAAGTGTTTAAAGGTGAAACTCCTGATTGTCTGTAGCATAATAATAATAATAATAATAATAATAATAATAATAATAATAATAATGCAAGTTGTAGATATAGTACTGTATATGGGTTGGAGCCCTGGACCACTGAATATGTAGCAGTGAATAAATTGATCAGATTCTGATCGGTGGGTTTATCCACTGGTTAAGGTGCATGCTCATGTATAGACTACATGAATGTCATGTTAGATGTGGCTCTATTAATATTTATCATTATTATGAACATCATGAATATCATAAGACCCTCTCGCACTGGCTGCTGGGAAATAAACTAAAAATAATTACATTTACATAATAATTTGATTGTTTTTTTCTTCCATGCCCTTTAACCCCTACAGTATGAGCCTGTAGAGAAGATAGATTGCGTTCCTTCTTGTGGAAAGTGCACACTACAGCAAATATTTCCTGATCCTGGCATATCGGGTGAAGAAGAGAAAAATATAAAACGACACGTTTCCAAATAAGTCAAAAATAATAAGTGAATGAAAAGGAAGGATGTAGAAGTTAATTATGAACATATCATAGTTTATGGAAATCATATTGAAATTAAATTATTAATTTGTTTACATGAAAAAGAGGTCATTTTTGGAATTTGTTATATGTATTATTCTCATACAAAAAAAGATATATACTGTATATTAATAAAATTTCTGAGTAATGGTGTACTGTATATCAGGAAAAGCTTAAAAATAAGTGTTTTTCGAGGGGCATGTGTGTTGTGTGCCTGTTTAACACAGAGAAAGTCTGTTATTTTATTTTCCTGAATTATTTCAAACACTATGTGGAAAATAACCAACAGAATGGTTGGTTAACCAACAGATTATTTTTTAATAACTGTCTGTTCAAACTCTTTTATTTATACCATTCTAATTTTGGGCATTGGTGGCTAAATAATAAGCTTCTTGTCTGCCATGTGGAAGGCCTGGCTTTGATATCCAGCCACTGGATGCAGAGTATCCTTAGGTGCTGGTCCCAAACCCAAATAGAATGGGAAGGGATCCGGCATAAAATATGCAAAATTCTATGTGGATCGGGTGGACCCCTTAACGGGAGCTGCCAAAAGAACAACAACAAACCATTGTAATTTTCCAAATTCCTTGCACAGTTATAAACAGTATTTTCCTCACCAGCTATACTTTTTCTGTCAAGTCAATATTCCTAAAAAAAAAAAAAGAAAAAAGAAAGAAAAAGGTTGCAAAAATGTCTGGAAAAAATATTTCCTTACATGAAATGTCACCAAAGCAACAATTACATACATTTTTATGTCTGTATGCACTGCAAAAGAGAGTATTGAGCAATAATACATTATTATTCTTCCTGTTAAAGGAGTATTTAAACTCCTTCAACAAATATTTTATCTATTAATTATTCCAAAACCAGAACACTTTTAATGTAAGGAAATTTGTAATTTACTGTAATAGAATAATGCTGTAATGGTCACATGCTGCCTGTATATTTAATAAAGGGAAAGCCCCAGGGAAAATAAGGACGCTTTATTATGCGCTGTGGAGCACGTTGTGAGAAGCTCATCTGAAGCAGTCCGTAGGATGCACGGAGTAATCCACGCTCTGCGTTTGCAATGCTGATGACAGATGACATATCCATAATTTATCCCTGCTAGGAATTACCATCTCTGTGTAAACTCATCTCTGTCTGTGTGTAGGATCTGTGTGGTGATCTACAGTAACAACATGATCTCAGGCTATATCTATATAACGTCCAATTTAGTTGGGCAATGCTTACAATCAGGTATGGACTGAACATGAAGGTTTGGAGGAAAAAATTCACAGCATAAACCAAAGCCTCCCGTCGTCCCTGCTGAAAGTGTGAAGTCCTAAATTAGGCACGATGCTCTTGGTGAAAAGAGACAGGGAGCAGGGGACAAAAACATGGTGAGTGAGGGATAAAAGGACAAGACACTTTATGGTAAATGGATGTGGGTTTAGTATATTGTATAGGTATAATATATAGTCTTATAAAATAGATTCATAGCTAAGAGCCTCCTTTGCTTTTAATAGCATCAAGCAGCACTCCATTACAGCGTGTGATGAAAAATAGATAAAGGTCTTCTAGCTCTCTCCCTAAATTCCTGAACGGACACCCCTCTGTTATCAGGTTCTTCATAGGAATCTTTAAGAGTAGATAAAGCAAAGAACCTTTAAATGTGTTAGATGAAGCAAATAATTTCTAAGGTGTTTGCTGTTATTTAAGGTACAGTACAGTATATCGAAGGAATTTACATAATTTAACATACGTAACATAATTTTATGTCTGTTTAAAAAAAAAAAAAGAATATATGGTTACACGACTCTGCAACTTTAGATCTTCTGAAATCAGTTCGCCTCAGGATGTCAGACATGCTCTGTACAAGCCCAGACAATATTACACACATTAAATCATATCACAAGCAGCTGTTTTAGTGCACATACATGTACTGTATACATATACGCTCCACCATAACCAATGCAGAAACAGCGTACTAAAGAAACGAAGCTTCATGCAGAGAAAAAATAATCGTGTGTTTACAGTTTTAATAAGAAGAAGCAGATGATAAACAATAATCCATAAACTTTATCCATAATTCATACTGAATTTATTGCTGAATACATATTTGAATTTTTTTTTAAAAGAAATGCTTATTCAGACCAACTGACCGTATTTTTGGGGCATTATGTAACAGTTAGAATATCAAATATTTTAAGGTATATGCAGAAATTATATCCTCTATTTTATTATTATATATATTTTTGAAGTTTTAATTATTTAAGTTTTTAGTACATTTATATGGATTCTCATTTATGTCAGTACGAACTGTATACTGTACACCAATCAGCTACAACACTAACACCATACCAGGTGAATTGAATAAAACTGATTCTTGATTACATACCAGTTAACTGATTAAAGGGTCATGGGCATGAAAGTCTTATCCATGCCTGTTTTGGTCTGCACTGACAGAAAAAGCACAATTTCACTGTTAAAAGAAAAAAGTTAATGCAGGCCATGATAGTATCAGAATGTATCAGAATAAAGGTATAGGTAAAGATTGAAAGTATATCAGGATACCCAGTGCATCACAGCCTGCCATGTACGGGGCTTAGCAGGCAAAGAGTTCAAGGTTGTTGATCTAGCTTCCTAATTCCCCGGATATCAATCTGATCAAGGTCCAGACAAACAAGTCTGATCCATGGAGGCCCCACCCTACAAACCACAGGCCCCAAAGGGTCCACTGCTACCGTCCTGGTTTCAGACACCACAGCAAACCACAGAGGTCATTAGGATTTAGGGTTATACTATAGTGTACTTGATGCTTAATGTGCTGTACAACAGTGGTGTGAAAAAACACGTCTCTTATCCTTAATAAAAAATCTTTACAGAAGACATTTATTAACATGAATATACAGTGGTGTGGAAAACTATTTGCCCCCCTCCTGATTTCTTATTCTATTGCATGTTTGTCACACAAAATGTTTCTGATCATCAAACACATTTAACTATTAGTCAAAGATAACACAAGTAAACAC
>JAOTQY010000020.1:1707966-1721952 GCA_026413445.1 Dolichallabes microphthalmus | reverse complement strand
TGAAGTATTATTACTATTTGCAATGTTGTCACTTTGTCATACAGACAATTGCACATTAAAGGGTTGCACATGAAATTCACTTATTAGTGTCATTCATTTATGTCTTTAAAAAAAAAATATTATTACTCGTGACGTTTCATGTTTTCCCCGTTCTTGGTGGGTTTCCTCTTGGTACTCTGGTTTCATTCCACAGTCCAAAGATATGTTGGGTAGGCTGATTGATGTCGTGTGATTGGATGTGTATATACACACAGTGCCGTGAAAGAAGTATTTGATTTTTTTTTTTTTTTGCCATATTTGTCACGCTTAAATGATTCAGAATCAAACAAATTCGATGCAAAATGCATTTTTAAAATGATAATAATTGGTGATGCGGTGGCTTAGTTGTTAGCACTTTCACCTTGCACCTCCAGGGTCTGGGTTCTGTTCCCGCTTTGGGGTTTGTGTGGATGGAGTTTGTCTGTTCTCCCTATGCTTGTTGGGTTTCCTCCATCTACACCGGTTTCCTCCCACAGTCCAAAGACATGCAGATTAGGCTAATTGCTGTTATCCAAATTGCCCATAGTATGTGAATGCTGGTAAAATTGGAATAAATACAATACTTTTCCGAAGTGTGCATTTTTTGATGACTCTCATATGTGTATGTGTGTGTGTGTGTGTGTGTTTGTCTTTCCCCTGTAATGGTTTAACCGCTGCTTCTCTAGTATGGGCTCCAGCAATCACCCCATTGGTAACCCTATACAGGATAAGCATCATGAAAAATTTATTAATCAATTAATTCATGCATTTATTATTATAATTATTATATAATAATAATACTAATAATAATGTTGTTTTTGGCACTATCGATCATAATGCTTAATAAATATTATTTATTTATTTTTGCTTGCGCTGCGATTTAATTTGTGGAATCGACTCATTGAATCTTTCCATTTCCAGCACTTAAAGATTTGAATCACATTTGAAGTCGACTCCGAAAGTTTCGGAATCGAACAGCCATCCGGTACGCGAGTTCAGTCATTCTGATAATTGAGGAAGCTGGCGGGCGATACCATTCTCACTGAGGGGGGATAAGAACTAATACAGCGTCTATATCTGGTTATAAAAAATTTATTATTGGTAAATTAATCGCTGGTTTGAATAACAAAGTAGTGCTATTTAAAATTGTGCACAATGTAAGTATTTCCGACGCATTTATAGAAGGATTTGTTTGGTTAGTGCTACCGACTCCCCCCTTTGCCTGACTGTTGCCATGCTCCAATATCAGTATGGGTGTGGTGGTAATCCCGGTATGAATTGGTCAGATTCGCGTCAAAATTTGGCGCCTGAGGCCTTGTTGTTTTTGTGGATATACCAAACGACACAAACAAACAAACAATGAGCACTGTGTATTTTTAAAACAATTCACAAAAGCATGCTCGGGAACTGACGGAACGTGTGGCGGATCTTAAAAGCTATCAACAGTAGGTAAACGCTAACGGCTAAGCTAAGCTAGAGTTAGCAAAGCTGTAACCCGGTAAAAGTGGTGCTAGTCACAGTGCTGAGTTTAAGGTTATTAAAGGTTATGTGTTTTGTTCTCATGTATGTTTTTTCTTTTTTGCTTCTGTGAAAGATGAAAACTTTTTTTGCTTTGTTTGGTCGTTTGGAAAGCAACATGTGGTTTAAAATATCTTTCTGACTTGGATTGTTAGCCTGTTTAGCTAGGTGGGTAACTAGCTAAAACAGTGTATATGGTGTCTGTATAATCTAGCTTCCTTTACAGGCTTCTTTCAGTATTTTTTAGTGTTGAATTTAGCAAAAATCAAATCTGATCTATTACATGATGGCTGAAGTCATGAATACTGACTACTGAATCAAGGCAGTTTGTTTTCCTAAAAATTTTGTCCTATTATTAATATCTGTCTGACTTTTTAATATTAGGACTGAATTTAAACCTGTTTATTTATTTTTTGTATATACAAGCTTGTATTTTTTTTGCTCCTGTGAAATGCTTGCTGAGGAAGGAGCAGCTTTCCTTCCTTCCTGTTTTTCAAGCACTGCAGCTGTGTGGTTCTTAGAAACTCAGGCTAAAGTGCACCAAAGGCCACATCTTGTACTTCCTACAGAGACGAGACGCCGTCTGCGAGGGTAGACGAAACCACCTTTGTGAGCTTGCAAGATGGTACACTGGTTGGGGTTTCGTATTGGCTGTTGCATACTTGCAGTGGCTCTCCGGTACTGTAGGTGGTGCTGTTTAAATAAATAAATAAACCTTTCAAGATGATTTCTTTGACAAGAGCAAGATGAGTGCTGCCTTTTCTTGCGGATGGATCATGTGTAATCATCGATCGTTGGCTTGATTTGTAAAAGAATTGGTAAACGAAGCCTCCTTGATGATGTCATGGGTTTCATTAAATCCTGGCTAAACATTGTTTTTGCAGGGAAGACCCGCGTATGCTCCCGTGTGGAGTTCTCAAGCACAAGACGACAAGTCACGGTCACTTCCTACTTCCTGTGCGAATCCATTAATAAAACGAAAACTGATGTCTGGGTCGGAGAGAGGGGCTTATTGTCTCTCGCAAATCTCGAACATCTATATGTAGAAGAGGGTGGATAGCGCTTTTCTTATAAGCAGCATTCCTGGCTTTACTTTCCTAGTGCTAGTTTTCACCCACTCACACTTAGCAGCTGTCATATGATTGTAGATATTTCCTGTCTTTATATATAATTAATTACACGATATATAAATTAAGGATGGGAATCTTCAGGGACGGCCCGATATGTCATCACAAATCCTAGGTGCAGATCTGAACCCAATTTGATGTTACTTTTTCAGATTTTCCTACAGTTCCTAACAAACTTAATAAACCGTTCACTCCTGCTACACTGGACGTCTGTGCTGCCTGTCAGTGTGTGAATAGTTTAGGGTGCACCACCTGCACAAAACAATCGTGACACATAAACGAATATTTTTCCCCCCCTTGCCATCTCTAGTATAAATCATCCTGTGGGTGTGACCTGCTCTAGTGTTTTAGCTTGGGAGTGGAAAAAAAATAGTGAAAGGAAAGAAAACGAAATAAAAAATGCACATATTACATTTGATCAGACAGGGGGGGGGGGGGAGAAAATCTTAACTTAGCTTAGGAATTTCTCAACACTGAAACAAATAAACTGATACTGAAAGACTTTGCTGGTGATTGAACAGATTGTATGCTTTGCAGGCCTGCGTGTTCATCAGCGTGCGAAGTGCAGCAGGAGTGAAGCCCTGAGCGGAGGATCATGAGCGAGCTGGAGCAGTTGCGGCAGGAGGCTGAGCAGCTGCGCAATCAGATCCGAGTGAGTCCGGGCATTACGTTCAACGTTTAGCCGTACACGTTTATCCAAAACTAGTCGTTACCACTCAGCCGCTAGTGAATTAGAGAAATGTAGAGCCGGCAGCTTGTTGTACGATTAATTGCGCCATTTTTTTGTTAAAGCTTCGTTCACGTGTTAAGTGTTCAGATTAGCTGCGTCCGTTCACCAGAGGAACCAATGATCTCTTCCGCGTCCTTCCAGGCTTGCTTAATTCTACAAGACTGGATGAGGTGAATCCACTGTTCATGGCATCCTTTAATTTTTGTGTCTCAAGCACAAAGCGTAAATGCAAATTTGAGAGAGAGAGACTACATCTCTGTAAAATTGTTCCAAGAGCTCGGTCATTTGGATTTCTTGTGTTACTGCTTTATATGTAATTTGTATAGAAATCTGCGCTCGTGAAATGATGATTGTGTGATGCCTAGCGTCTGATCCACCCAGTTTACACTGAACACCTTTGCGAGACTAAGCACATTAAACGCTCGAGACCCGGTGCCGAGACACTGTTTTCTGGAAATATTCACCAGCTCTTGGTGAATCTCTCCTGACCTGAATATGCATCCTGAGAGATTCCGTCATCCTGTAAATGAACAGCCATAATTACAGCGTTGAACAAGGGCGAGTGTCTCTAGATGATCCGGTCATTCAGACGAGACGTCTGGGACGCATGTGACCAAATGTGACGCAAAAGTCTCAGTAAAAATAACTTTCACCACTAGGGTAGTGGATGAAGCAGTTTACCTTTTGTAGCTTCTCATGTTTTATTCATGTTTCATTAACATATGACGCTGTTGAAATGTTAGAAATGGGTATGTTGGAGGTGCAGGATATTTCTGCTTCAAAATAAATACAGTGCAAGAGGAAGGTAATAAATGTGAACCCCACCTTCTTGCAGAAACGATTTTACGAAACCCGGTGGTCAGTGGTGTGATCAAAACGATTTGTAATATTTATTTCTTCGTCCCCCCCCATACATCAGACCTTTTAAGCTCGATAGCTCATTCTGACGCTAATAAAAAAACGACAGGTGCATTTTATACATTTTAAACTATTTACATTGAGATTTTAAAATATATTTTTTTATATTGAATTCATTTTTATTAATACAATAAATATAAATTTTATTAATTTTAAGCCGAATGTTATTTTGTTTCTTGTTTAACGCATGGTTTCGTATGCTTCCTGTAGCTAGCTTTAGGGATGTAGTGCCTTCAACGCCCACTAGTGGCCAGTGTACAGCCATTTGACTTGGTGCATTGGGGAAAGAAATCATATGCGCGTCTGAAATCGATACGGATTATGATCTGGCTCCACTTGTTATGCTAGGAAAACCAAAAACTCAAGTCATTTGTTTAATATCAGATTAACAATGACGTCTGAAATGATTCTTTGCTGAGAATACATCTTGCCGATATCTTCATCTTAACTATACATTTAATAATACAGAACAAGGTCCCATTTTTTTCCTTTTGATTATCAGCCTTGTGTAATGTTTTTTGTTGTGTGTTACAGGATGCCAGGAAAGCATGCAGCGACTCCAGTTTGTCCCAGGTAAAAAAAAAATTAAAAATCAGCACGTAAAAGCTTTTCTTGTCTCTCTTTGCTTTAGTGTCTTCATGCAAGCGCAGCACACATACAGAACCTGCAGCTAACATAGACTACATGCTTTTAACTCAATGAAATATTAAACACCCTCCCGCATGTGCGCTCTCATGGTCATGCTGGTTTAAAGATATTTCAGTCATGGAGTCTTTAGGCTGTGGTGTATTTATTCATCTTATTCGTTTAACACTTCTTGATAAATCACATGAACGCTGCTCACACAAATCACAAGAGACTCCACGGAGCTGCAACTCGTCGACAAATGCGGCATAAGAAGAAGAGAAATGTCTGACGGTGTGTCATGTGACTCTTTAGAGTTTATTGGTCGGTGTGTCAGGTTTATTAAAGCAAGCCGAATTTTGTACCACGTTCACCACAGAGGGTTAAATATATTTGAAAGCGATGCATTCCAGGATAAAGTTTAATACGGTGTTAACGTTTCCTTTTCTTGTGTTTTATTTCATTCAGAGTCTAATACTGTAACTTTTTAAACAAATAACACTTAATTAATGTGACTCTGCCTTTTTTCTTCACAAAAAACTATCTACTTTTGCATTTATTGTCGGGAAAACATCTGTGAAATTAGTTAGTTCCTGTTCTCACTTATGTTATAGCAGCTCTCTATTTATTTATTTTTCTTCCCTTTTTGCTTAAAGTTAATGTGAGGGAAAATGCTACGGTATGTTATTGAGAAATGTACACCATTATGCACCTTTTTAAAAGCGACTGATGCCACAGAAAGAATAACGCATTAGAAGAAGTGGAGATCTGTATAACTGTCTGACGGTTAATCCACAATTTCTGACCAATCAGACGCGAGAATTCAACATGGCATCAGTGTAAAATCACGAGTTAATATGTGTCAGAATACGTTTGTATAATAGATTAAATGATTGGGGTAGTGATTTGTCTCCGATTTATACTTTTGGAGGAATTTAAACTTATAAAATTTTAAATTAGTCAATACAAATTAAAGGAGGAAAATGTAATAAAATCAGCCCTTATTTTAAGTACAATTGGTAAGACTGAACAAGTGGAAGTAATAATACAGGATATTATTGCATCTTAATTTTTATTTATTTTTTGACCGCTCTGTCCGTCACTTCAACTAACTAGACGACTTCTCCACAACAGTCCGATGCTAATTTTACACATTTTTTTTTTTTTTTTTTTTTTGGCTTAGCTCTAGCACATTCTGGACTTTTTGTCATTTCATCATCACAGACCCACCCTTTGTCATTTAAACCTTTCCACAATGAAGATAATTTTTTTAAGAAGTATTTTTCCCCCCTCCTCCTTGTTGGTAGATCACAGCTGGACTGGATTCAGTGGGGAGGATCCAGATGCGCACGAGACGAACCCTGCGGGGCCATTTAGCCAAAATCTACGCCATGCACTGGGCTACTGATTCCAGGTCAGTGCAAAAACATACACACACACAGATGGAGGGAGCATGTGCTGGAGAGAGGAAGAGAAAGTTCAGAGGAGAGTAGGAGGATGGGTGGGTTCCCTCAGCGGAAACCCTGCGGCTCTGTCAGTGTATACTCGATGAATAATGCAGCGACGTGCTCACAACTCAATGGTGTCCTGAGATTATAACCCCCCCCCCCTCTATCTCTGTCTTTCTTTCTTTATCTCTTTGCCATCATCCTCTTTCTGTCACTCTTCCTGCATCTGTACGTCCCCACTCGAACCATCAAGCCGACCTGACCCGTGAGCGTAACTGCCTCGTCTCAGCGTGGGGGGGGGGGTCGCGGCATTCGTTTAGAGCCGTTAAATGTCAGCTACTCGTACAAACTAGCGCTGTAATTCAATTAGCATTTAGCTGGCCTGCTTTGTTACTTATTCAAAACATTTACAAAACAAAATCAGAAAATGAAAAATTTTTTATTCTTAAAAGAAAATTGCACAAAAGAAGATCTCATGGAAATTTCACAGAAATATTTACTTAACAAAAGTGAAGTTAGTCGAGGCATTTCACCTGAGTTTTTTAAAATGTATTTATTTTTTTTTATGTAGTGTTTACATTGTCGCAAAGCAACTTTACGGAAAATCATCCCTAGCACGGGTTAAACTAATGAACCTTTGTTTGACAGGCATGACTTTCAGAACTGGACTGGCTGGGCGATATGTTATCAATATCATTCTCCAAATATTATTATTATTATTATTATTATTATTATATATTTTCCCAGTATTGAGTTATCAAAACTTTATTTTTTGTATTTATTTTACAAAAATGTATATACTGTAAAACCTCCTTTTAAAATATTTTTTCTTTTTGTTTCAGTATTAATGAATTTTTGTGTTAATGTAAAATAAGATATTTAATTGCTGTGTTTATTATTTAGACCTCAATGTTGTCTTGGTTCTAGTGTATTATAGAAATGTCTCTACGTACAACCCGAATTCCGGATGTTTTTTTAAATTTGTATAAAACTAAAAGACATTTAAATCTCATGTGCTGATATTTTATTCAGAATAGAACATAGAGAACATAAAAAATTTAAAAACTGGGAAATTTTACACTTTTATCCACTAGATGAGCTCATTTCAAATTGGACGCTACATACTACAGGTCTCAAAAAAGTTAGCACGGAGGCAACGATAAAAGCAAGAAATTTTTAAAAGATATAGGCAAGTTAATTGACAACAGGCCCGGAACATGATCAGCTATAAAAGCGAGTACGTAAAAAGATCAACGTTTAACATCAAATTGCAAAGGCTTTGCAAATCTCATCATCTACAAGTGCGTAACATCAAAAGATTCAGAGAAACTAGAGAAATCTCAAGGCCGAAGACACTTTGTCGGATGCCCGTGTTCACCCATGCTTGTGAAAACCATAGGAAAGCCATTGCAGCATGGATCGCTGAAAAAGGTCAATGAGAGAATCTGGTCCATGGCCGCCTCACCCACAACCCTCATCACCCCACGGATTCACTCCAACATCCTGGTGCTAAAGACCACAGCATGCCCCCACTAGGGGAACCCAAAACGTAGTTGGTTTTAAAGTTGAGTTTGATGGTTATAAAGTATGTGCAGCCCTGATCATTACAACCATAAATGGTGGAAGCACACAAATGTCTATTTCTTTGTGCACCGTAGCATTACAATTTCCATTCACTGAAACCAATGCTCTCAAGTCTTTTCCATCATGACGATGGTGCACAAAGCAGAACTCAATGAACAGACGGTAGTGTTAAGCTCGGACCCAAAGAACTTGAGGATCTCGTACAGAGCCCTGATTGAAACTCCGCTGCACCGAACCATCACTGTCTCCGCAACATCTCACCATCGGTACCCGACCTCACTAAATATTACAATGTGAAGCTTATTATAACGGGGAAGGTGTAGTCTGTATCAGAGACTGTGAGTTAATTAATACTTAATGCTAACTTAAGTCTTTTTTTTTTTTTTTTTTACTCTCTTGAACCTGTAGGCTACTAGTGAGCGCATCTCAAGATGGAAAGCTCATCATATGGGACAGCTACACAACAAACAAGGTAGGAATTATGGGTCATGACGGAGAAGAAGACTAGACGCTTGATGAGTTTGTTCCTGTATATATTAGCAAAACGTATCGAATGTACATGTGGTTTAAACTATATGCATCAGCAGCACATGCGCTGAGGTTAATTAGTGTTCTGGTCTTCAAACTTTCTAAAAAGGAAGACTTTGATTTATTTAATATTACACATGTTTCAAAACGTTACATGCTAAGTGGCTCGTTCAGTTGGGTGTTTTTAATTGATAACATTGTGACTAGTGTAAGCCCCGCCCACTTTGCAGCCCCACTCACTTTGCTTGTTCTAAAAAATAATATATATAATATATATATACTCGTAGAAGTGTCCTGTTTGTGTTTTTCAGTTCGTGTTTATTGTTGTCGTCCCCCCTCTCTGTTCTCAGATGCACGCCATCCCCCTGCGCTCCTCCTGGGTTATGACGTGTGCCTACGCTCCATCTGGGAATTACGTAGCATGCGGAGGCCTGGACAACATCTGCTCCATCTACAGCCTGAAGACCCGAGAGGGCAATGTCAGGGTCACCAGAGAACTGCCCGGGCACACGGGTAAACGAAATGCACCACACACGCGCACACACACACACACACACATCATGGGGGGATAAGGGATGCTTTTTAGACGCCGCTGTGAGACGACGGAGAAGTTCATTATGTCGCCATTTAATTAATACATGTTTTTTTTTTTTCCCCTCTTCCTATAAGGATATTTGTCGTGTTGTCGATTCTTGGATGACAGTCAGATTGTCACCAGCTCCGGAGACACCACATGGTGAGTAAAGGACGTGGGGTCGCATCTTTTGTCCTGTTTCAAAGATGATGTATTTTGCAGGGTTTAATAAGTCATTTTTTTTAATTTTTTTTATGGACTTCGTGTCCTCAGCGCTCTGTGGGACATAGAAACCGGTCAGCAGGCCACCATCTTCTCAGGCCACAGCGGAGACGTGATGAGTCTGTCCCTAAGCCCAGACTCCAGGAGTTTCGTATCGGGAGCGTGCGACGCCACGTCTAAACTCTGGGACATCCGAGACGGCATGTGCAGGCAGTCCTTTACCGGTCACGTCTCCGACATCAACGCCGTTTGTGTGAGTGCAATGCACACTTTTATTTATTTTATTTATTTATTTTTTTTTTTTCAGTAAACGTTAACCAGAAATATACAGTTGCTGAATTTACAAGCTGGTTAATGTGAGTGTGTTTATACACACATCATTTCAGATGTTTAAGATTTCTTAATGTGCGAATTACATTACAGTACAAAAACACCCCTGCAGTTCGTTCAAGTCAAACCCGGACTTGGGGGGGGGGGGGTTCATTTACAAAAGACGTTACTGTACAGCGATAAGACTCACTGCAGTCGTTCAGCAAGTGGAACAAACCTCTGATCCTTGAAAATCAACGGTTAACTCGTCACCAAATTGTTGTCTGTGTGAACTGTACACACAATCATAAAATAACTGGGAATTATCGCCCCACGTCCCCCGTACAGTCCTGACCTCACTCCAAGCCATTTACACATGTTCAAGGAGTTCCTGGGAGGCCAGCGTTTAAGATCATGGCTCTGGCGTGTTAAGAGAACGTTCTACCTTTGGTATAAAAAGCACATTAGTGTAAGGAAATAGTTAGTTTTTCTTTCATTCTGCATGATCATAAGTACCGGTTTGACGTGAACACCCACTATATATGTGAACTACATTGTGAACCAAAAAAAAAACAAACAAAAAACCTCTCTGCCCTAAGTTTTAATTGGGCATAACCTGAACAAAAAACAAAAAAAAAACAAACAGCTATGAACATGTTTTAAAGCTTAGCAGGAGTTTAAACTTTATTCCTTCTTCTTTATGATGTACAAGATGTCTGTTAGAGCCTTGTACTCCTCGTGATGTGGCTACCGTGTCTGCTTGAATCAACCGTAATTTTCTACAAAATGTTAATCCTGGCCACTATCCGGAGTCAGTTGCTCCGAACAAGACAGGCTGAGGAAAAAAAATGCTGTATATGTAAGTTCTTGCATAAATACGTACACTATAAGAAATAAATGTAGCGTTGTTTAAGTCTCTCTCTCTTTCTTCCAGTTCTTCCCCAACGGCAACGCGTTCGCGACCGGCTCGGACGACGCCACGTGCCGCCTGTTCGACCTGCGCGCCGACCAGGAGCTCATGATGTACTCCCACGACAACATCATCTGCGGCATCACGTCCGTGGCTTTCTCCAAGAGCGGCCGTCTGCTCCTCGCCGGCTACGATGACTTCAATTGCAACGTCTGGGACACGCTGAAGGGGGAGCGCGCAGGTAAGACCACGAGATGGCGGCCCCTGAGACGACGATCTGTCCAGCGTGTAGACACAGCACGGTTTAAACCTGTGTTCTCTTTACAGGCGTTCTGGCCGGACACGACAACAGGGTGAGTTGTTTAGGGGTGACGAACGACGGCATGGCCGTGGCCACCGGCTCATGGGACAGCTTCCTCAGGATATGGAACTGACCCGAGTGGACAGGACTGGAGGATGTTGCGCCACTCTGACCAATCACGGTCACTGTAGCGGCCTGCTTCGACAGAGGAAGCCCTTTACACCCCCACCGCCCTCCTCTCTCTGTCTTTTATTCTTCCTTTTCTTGTTGATCTCCTCTTCCTAAATCTTTTCCCTATGGCTACGTCACTGATCCCATTCCTGGTGTCCACAGGGCGGAGCTCTGGTGACCCCCCTCTCTCTCTCTCTCTCTCTCTCTTTTTTTTTTTTTCCTTTCTCTTTCTCTCTCTTCATTCTTTTCCACTCGTAAAGAATAGACTGTCGTGTATATACCATTTGCTATTCTCTGTGCTTATATGTGAAATGTACACACTTACAGTGTTTGGATGTCGTGCAGAATTTTTACAGTGGGTGTGTTGGTCGTCCCCGACCTTGTTTTTCTAATTTCTTTTCTTTCTTTTTCTCTATGATTTTTTTTTTTTTTTGAACACGCACATATATATATATATATATGTGTATGCACACACACACACACACACACACACACATACACACACAAGCACTGCCATCAGTTTGGACTCGTCCACGAACAAGCTGACCCCCTCCTCTCTCCCCAGGTGCTGAAGTCGGCCCGTGACTAGGTGCTGATTTCTAGGGTGCTGAAGTCGACCCATGGGTTCCGTGTTTTAAGTCGTCCAAAGTGCCGTGTTTTAGCCGATGGAGCACGTGAGACGTGTTAGAAAGCACCATACGACACGCGAACGTCTTTTCGTCGTCGTCATCACAGGGCATTATCAGTCTGTCGTTGTGCCGCCCGTCACATGTGGACAGTATTTGCTCGCCGCTCCATCGTACAGTATCGCAGCCGGACGCCGCGACGGGGCAGAATCTAATATTTAGGACATTAGCGATTCCGTCCGTGCTGCAGTTGAACCAGCACGACGGAAAGAAACGTCACAAGTAGGTGATACGGGGGATACGATATAGATATTGTGATCTATTGGCGTCATGATATTTGTACCTTTAAAACACAAATCGCATTTCCGTGAGAAGTTAATTTAACCTTTTTTTTTTTTTTTTTTTGGATGACAAACTGCTTGTGTTTTGTATATATATTTTTTCCTTTTAATTTAAGCACTTTGACAGGCAAAAGAAGAACGTTTTAACGTCCCAATAGTCTGGCTTGAAATTCCAACAAAGCGGAGTCTTGAAGTCTGAGTCTTAAAGTCGGTCTCTGTTGTTCGAGCTGCTGTAATAGAACATGAATCAACATCCTCCCGACCAATCAGATTGCAGGATTCCATCAATCACAACTGTTTTGGTATAAATCACAATATCTCTGTCGTATCCCCCAAATCCATCATCCAGTGCCAAACCTTAAAGTCAGAATGTTCAGGACAGTGTTGTGATTTAGCTCGTCTTGAGAACCGTATTAACACAAATATCCACGTATTCACTCATAACCAAATCGTGTCTTGTGAACGATGAAGGAGAAAGAGCAGGAGCTTAATGGTTTCCTTTGACTACAAGTTTCACTGTGTGGGTTGTATTTAAATTTTTTTCCCTCCTTTCCTTCCAAATGTGAGATTATATACGAGCTTCAGTGTTGCTCGGCACAGACGCTCTTTCCTGTGTCGTGAGAACAAGCCTTAACCGTTGTAGTTCACTTAATTTCGTGCCATGTAGTAGAAATGATGAAGGCTGATGTTTTTTTTTGTTTTTTTTTCTTCCCATGGAGGCTTTACCCCACAATCATGCTTTTTTTTTCTTTTTTAAATATATATATTTTGTCATTTTCTGCCTACAGTATTGAGTCACTTTTGTTGTATTAAATCGTTGAAATGATTTCACTTTCGTTTCTCACCTGCTGTCAGTCTTCTCTTTTGTGAATGTGTTTTATAAACTAGTTTTCGAATCAGAGCGTTAGCGCGGCCCAGAATCACCAGTAAGGCTCCGATCGGACTTCCAGTTTGACCTGCCGTCACGAGGAATAATTTTTCAGTATAAAAACAGAAGTGTATGTATCTGAACCCGAATGTGTTCGGTTTCAAACCAGTGCAGGCTGATTTGTAAAAAAAAAAAAAATTGCTTCTGGATTCTTTTTCTGCATTCAGCTGACATTGTCTTAATTTTTATAACACAAATACAAAGAACATTAAAACCAACTGAAGCATGGAGTAAAATTGTGCACTTTAATATTTGATGTAAACAAGAACAAAAAGAAAATGATGTAATGATCAGAAAATGACCAGACTTCCTTTTGAGAAGGTAAAACCATGGTTATAAAGTTTTCTCGACTTGTAATTATTAAGCTGTAAATGGAAACTTGTTGTGGGCAGGGAACTGAAGAAATGTCGAATCATGCGAGTCTCAGCGTACAAAATGTTTAATCCGAGTCCTCTAGCTGTTTCTTCAGTTCCTTGCGTACAACTTTACTTCCTAGCAGCAGTTAGTTCCTATTTACGGTTTGTTGCGCAAGATGGAAGAACAACTCATAACCTTGGTTCCTTTTATGTTTCTATCCTCTGACACTCATTATAAAATGTCCATATATAGAGACATATTAGTAATTATTACAAATAAAAGTTGGATGGAACAGTTTCATTTATTGTTGTTTAGTGTTTTAACTTATGAGGCTAGGTGGTTTTTAAAAATGTTTTTTTTTTTGTGAATATTTGTCACAATTGAATGATTCAAACCTTTAAAAAAAAATTTTAAGATAACCCAAGTAAATTCAAAATGAAGTTTTTAAATGATTTCATATATTAAGGGGAAAAAGTTGTTCTAATTGGCCTGAAAAAGTAATTGTCCCCTAAACCTAATATCTGGTGTGTGCGATAACTAGCAATGAGTCTTTCACGTCGCTGTGGAGGAATTTTGGCCTGCTCTTTTTTGCAGAATTGTTTTAATTCCAACATATTGGAGTGTTTTCCAGCATGAACGCCTCTTTGAGATGCTGTGGCATGACCTTAATCAGATTTTAGGATCGGGAGTCCAGGCAGATTTGGACAGTTTTTATAAAAAAAAACAAAAATGTGTGTGGGTATTTATGTGTG
>JAOTQY010000020.1:1431116-1450254 GCA_026413445.1 Dolichallabes microphthalmus | reverse complement strand
TAGACCGCCCGCTCCCGCCCAAATTACACCTGTTTCCGACCGCTACCGCATTTTGTTTGTAAATTTATTCCCGCGCCACAAAAAATCGTGTCGGGTCCCACGGGAGCGCTGCGGGAATGCAGACCTCTAGTTCAGTTTTCAAAAGTTACATACCTTTGTGTGGATTGGTTCTCTCGAGTGATTCGTATAGCCATGCTCACGTTGAGGGCAAAAGTACTGTATTCGTCCGAGAAAGACTGCTCATATCGTCCCTTCTACTCAACATTTTGATTTCATTTAACTTTTTTTTTTTTTTTTGCATGATGCTGGAACAAAATTGGCTGGACAGACATTTACAGTAACTTACAGACATACAGACCTGGTTTCAGGTCCTCTGATGTATAAAATGCGAAGACATCATTGAAAGAGCGAGTTCTGACCAATGTACAGACAAAACCTTTCTTTTATTTATATAGATTTTTTTTACTATAAGATTAAACAAGAAAACAATAAAAATGAAGAAAAAAATACATAACCTATCTGCATGTCTTCCGATTGAGAAACTAATTGGCATTGCTTTGTTTTTGTTTGTTTTACAGAAGTTGATCTTTATTTTTCTAATGAACAAATCCCAATGAACACATTTATGATTATACACAAATCAGCCATAACATTAAAACCATCAACATCAAATCCACCTAGTGGACTCTTAGGGCCAATGGGGCAGCCCTGGCCCCTTGGGTGTGGTTCTGCAGGGCCCCTAAAGGTGTACTGTGTTGTTTAGCACTGGTTTTAGCAGTGAATCCTTGGATGCTGTGTGATGCAAGGTTGGGCCTCCGTGGATCAGTTGTGCTCAATCATATTGGAATTGGTGCCTGTCATAGCCAGCATGAACTTTTTATGTGATCGGATCAAATGGGCTGGCCTTGGGTTCCCACAACCAAATGAGCCTTGGTTGCCCATGGTTTGGGCCTGCCCTGGTTTACTGGTATATAATTGACCGGTCTTATTTAATTCCCCTGGTAGTGGTGTTAGTGTTGTGGCTGATCAAGGTGTATACATATATAAATGTTTTTTATATAAGAAATATCTCCTTCATTGTCAGGTTTGTACATGGTAGCATGAATGTGTTGTGTAAACGCATAACATATGGGTTTCTTTTTAATTGATGGGTTAAAACCTTCCGATCACCAATGTCAATTTTACAGAGCTGACTTTCACCAGAACCAGGTTGCCAGATCTGTACCGCTAATGTCCTCCACATGGAATAGGTCATTAATAATAATAATAATAATAATAGGTTCTATTTATATAGCGCCATTACCTAAATATGTTCAAAATCATAAACACCAACAGCAAACACACAGTAATTAGGATGGAGGATATGACAATTTTTGAAAAACATTGTACTATATATATATATATTATATTTTAATCCTCTTTTGCAAAAGTTTATCATATGAACTATACAATATAGTGAATGGAATAAGAAATATAATTAATTTACCCAAGTCACAAATAATAACATACAAGTTCAATAAACTCAAGTTAAGTGGTTAATTTTTTTTCACAATTTGACTAGCTAATTTAGTTAATTTATTAAGCTTAATTCACAAAACCCTAGTTTTTAAAGCTGAAATTATAAACTTGACTAGGGAGCTCAGTTAACAAATCCACATGCTAGTCAATCAAGTTTGTTTGTGAAGCTTGATTAATTAAACCTCATCATCATAACTGCTTTAAATTTGAAAACTAATTTTAAAATACTTTGTATAAAAAAGCTTGAAACCTATGAGCATAAATCAGTAAAAAAAAAAAAAAGAATGTTTCTTTCAGAAATGTGCTAAAGTAAGAGTATGATCATTTAAATTAAGTAGAACTAAAAAAATAGTACTGAAGTATAGGAATAAAATACAATTATTCAAGTAATTTTCACAGCTAAATGTAGCTTTTTGTACATATTGTGTCCACCAGAGGGCGCTGTGTGTATTTGTTTCTTTTGTTGTTGGATAGAGGGGTAAAAAATTACCAGTCTAATAAAAATCACCAGTCATAAACAGGCCATCATTAGAGAATGGAGTGTATAGTAATCAGTTTGACACAGTCATGTGAAACCGTATAAATCTCACCCAAATTCTCATCATCATTTAATACCATTCTCTGCTTTTTCCTGTCACACATGCAACAAGATATTTTCTCCTTAGCTCATAATGCAACTCTGAATTAATTATACAGGAATGTGGAGCACACTCTCTCACACTAACTCAATCTGTTTTCTCTATAGAGGGATGTCGAAGCCATTTAGTGTTCTTCGTATCAGGAGGTGTAGGGTTTAACTGCTACAGTTTGTAAATGTTACATAAATATGTTCTATTAGTTTTAGTTTTATGTTATGTTTTGTGATGGGAATATGACATGTTTGTATCTTTTGTACTACAAGAAAAGTAATGTTTTTTTTTTCAAAATAAAGAAATTATTTAAAAAATAATAATAATGAGTGATGATAATTAGACTGGAGTACACACTATAAATCTGATGAATATAGGCCAAGTTTTTATAAGACAGATAGATTTTCAAAAGTGCTCTTAACTTTCAGAAAGGATGTCAAATTGTGAGATGGACAGGCTGAAACAGCAACAGTTCAGCATAAACTATTCAGATAAATAGACAAAGAAATATAATATCAGATAAATAGACCTTCACATTTGCTCCTGCAAGCTTGAGAAAAGCAATAATGAGGCTTTGAATCAAAACGTCTCGCAGTAATAACTCGATTGGGGTGTACAAACTAACATCATACCAACAGTCAGATTTTCCCAGGCGTACATCTTTCCACACATTTACCTTCCATTCAGATTCAGACAAAACCTGTCATCCTCAAACCACTAATTGCCACCAGCTTATATCTGAACAGAGCTGTGTAATGTGTTGTGTACTGAATAAACAGTACGAGTATAGCTCAGTAAATTACAGTTACAAGAATATTATTGAAGTTCCCCCATTTTCTATACTTTTTTTTTTTCAATCAGCACCATAATTAACCAAAGTTGTTCTTTAAGCATTGAACATTTTATTGGCATTTAGCTCAGCGTCCAATTATCATCCACAAATAAAGCCAGCTGAACATTGACAAACAAAAAAAACTGAAACTAAAGACTTCCATCATAAATTTATTTCAAAACAAAGTGTTCAGTCACACACAACAAATAAATTAAATGTGATTGTATTCAATCATTATATAGATATTTATATATTAAACAAACAAAAGAAAATAAACTTCACAATAACATTGAAAGCTTTTGTTCTCTTGGACCATCCTTCAGTAAACGAATATGAAAAGTTAGAGTAGTTGTGGGTTCATGGTGCGAGAAAGTTCCTCATGCTTTCCTCTAGACTCTAACCTGATTGGTTGAGAGGGTGTAGTGGGCGGGGTTTGTTTCAGGCATGGCTGATGGGCAGCTGTGTCATCGAGTGGGGCAGGAGAGGCTGGAACACCAGCGACGTCGGAGACTGAACTGGAGAAGAAAACAAAACCACATGCAGACGTTAAATAAAGTATTACTCAAAGTGACAGAGAGAAGAATGTGGTAATATCATCAGATCAAAGTCACGTCTGTCCGTTAACTAATGTTGACATCATGGAACAGAGCGAAAATCCAACATACTGCTTTAAAAAATATAATAATTTAAATTAAAGGGGGAAAAAAAGGAATTAACTAGAAGTATTACTTTTTAAAAGTGTGTTATTGAATTAGTGTCAGATCAGCATTAAATGGCATTTAATGTCAATTTTATAGAAACTTCACAGCTATCAGTTCACAATACATATTTTCATTTAATCTGAAGTGTTTAAAATTTAAATTAATGTAATATTTAAATATGTACAATAATATTTTTATATATTTTTCATTAAAACCACGTTTTTACTTCTGGGAAGGGAAAAAAAAAGGTGGCATTTAAGTTTATACAATGTATTATAATTGTTTTTGAGCTAGTGAGGTTTGGATTTCATTCAAACAGCCAGTTCAATTCCTAACTAAATTTATATGAACCCAATATCTAACAAATTTTGACAGTGACTATACCACCACTAAGAAATTGCCAAAATGAATAAATAAATTGTCCTGAAAACTGATTGGGGTGTACAAACTAACATCATCCCAACAGTCAGATTTTCCCAGGCGAACATCTTTCCACACTTTTACCTTCTATTCAGATTCAGACAAAACCTGTCATCATCCTCAAACCACTAATCGCCACCTGCTTATATCTGAACAGAGCTGTGTAATGTGTTGTGTACTGAATAAACAGTATTAGTATAGGCTCAGTAAATTACCGTTACAAAACGAGATCACACTCCCGTAGACAAACCCCTCACTTATTTTCTCCATGTTCGTTACTCAAGAGCAACTTTACTAAACAATAAGTCTGAGGCTCATGGGTCATGATTAAAACGCGGCTCAGTCACTCTTACAGAAAGCTGTGTGCGGATTTTGTTTTGAGAAAACAGTTTAAAAAACTAGCTAAACTTTCTCATTTTAGACATTAATTAGTTTCCAGCTTGACCTGTAACATGTGGTCAATGAACTTGACCAAGACCCACCCACTTCCACAGCTGCTGTTTGATTGACATGGTACTCAACTAGAAGTGGTCAAAAGTACACAAATCCTATACTTGAGTAAAACCAAGGACAAATATTACTTAAGAAAAAGTAGTAAATTTCCATTTACATGCAAACTTAAGTAAAAGTACAGAAGCACTTACCTTCAAATTTACTTAAACATCAAGCTTGTATTAGATCACAGTAGCCTTTTTCATAGTAAAAAAATAAATGAGTCAGCAAGCGGCAAAACTCCTGTTTCAAATACTATACACCAATGTGGTTAGGTAATGCAATACCATGCAGAAATTTTAAAAAGTACAAATATTTGCTGTACTTTTATGTGGAGTAAAAGTAAAAAGTATCCTCTAATGAAACTACAAGTGCAGATCATGAAATATGAACTTGAGTACAGTAACAAAGTACATATGCTCCGTTACCTCCCACCTTTGCACTCCACTAATTTGCAGGTCATCTTAAGTTAAATACCCAGGAGCTTCCGCAAGCTGATGTCCTTTGAACAACAAATCAAAGGGCACTATTTATAGTTTGCGAGTACCAGTTTGTTAAAGCACCCCCCAAAAAAAATCAAACAAACAAAACAGGATAGGAAGGGTGGAAGGAAAAACAAAAAACGAATTGTCTAAGATTTCATGTTGAAACTGTGCAGTGGTTCCACAACTGTTGAATATTCAGTTAATAATAATAATAATGATAATTCATAAAAATTCCACCATCCTCCCCCACATTCCAGTATTAACCAAAAATATTGGAAGTGTGAAATTTCTTTGCACATCTTTCTAACATTTTTGCAACATTACCGTAATCTGTTTACTGTGAAAGAACTCAGGACACCACATCAGTGTATCTCTTCATGCTGAAACAAAGGTAAGTAGTGAAACAGACCAAAAGATGGAGGAGGGATGTATTATATGTATAATATTTAGTTGAAAAGACGTGTGGATCCCAAAATCATTTTAAATTCATGAGAGTCATTTTGCTGTTCTTACAGTATTTATGGGGAAAATAAGAATTCCTAGCAGCACATTTTGAAGTTAAAACGCTAAGCATGAGACAAAGGCACTCAAGTTTCATTTTCAGTGAATAGAATTGAAGGATTTGTATACCACACTGTTTTTTTTTTTTTTTTTTTACCTCCCCATGACATCAGGACTCGAATCATAATTAACCAAAGTTACAAGTTCTTTTAGCATTGAACATTTTATTGGCATTCAGCTCAGCTTCAAATTATCAAGATTCATCCACAAAAAAAGGCAGCTGTACATCGACAAACAAAAAAAAAATGAAACTGACTTCCATCATAAATTTATTTCAAAACAAAGTGCTCAGTCACATACAACAAATAAATTAAATGTGATTGTATTCAATCATTATATAGCTATTTATATATTAAACAAACAAAAGGAAATAAACTTCAGCCGTTCACAATAACATTGAAAGCTTTTGTTCTCTTGGACCATCCTTCAGTAAACGAATATGAAAAGTTAGGGTAGTTGTGGGTTCATGGTGCGAGAAAGTTCCTCATGCTTTCCTCTAGACTCTGACCTGATTGGTTGAGAGGGTGTAGTGGGAACGGTTTGTTTCAGGCATGGCTGATGGGCAGCTGTGTCATCGAGTGGGGCAGGAGAGGCTGGAACACCAGCGACGTCGGAGACTGAACTGGAGAAGAAAACAAAACCACATGCAGACGTTAAATAAAGTATTACTCAAAGTGACAGAGAGAAGAATGTGGTAATATCATCAGATCAAAGTCACGTCTGTCCGTTAACTAATGTTGACATCATGGAACAGAGCGAAAATCCAACATACTGCTTTAAAAAATATAATTTAAATTAAAGGGGAAAAAAAGGAATTAACTAGAAGTATTACTTTTTAAAAGTGCGTTATTGAATTAGTGTCAGATCAGCATTAAATGGCATTTAATGTCAATCTTATAGAAACTTCACAGCTATCAGTTCACAATAAATATTTTCATTTACTCTAAAGTGTTTAAAATTTAAATTAATGTAATATTTAAACATGTACAATAATATTTTTTATATATTTTTCATTAAAACCACGTTTTTACTTCTGGGAAGGAAAAAAAAAAGTTGTCATTTAAGTTTATACAATGTATTATAATTGTTTTTGAGCTAGTGAGGTTTGGATTTCATTCAAACAGCCAGTTAAATTCCTAACTAAATTTATACGAACCCAATATCTAACAAATTATGACAATAGTAGAATGTGACTACCACCAATTGCCGAAATGAATAAATAAATAAAATCTCCTGAAAACTGATGACTGTGTGGCTTCATAATGATGCAAACAATATTCATTCTAATTTAAAAACAACAGTTTTTTGAAGTGCAAGGACCAAAGACAACATCCTGCTTTATTTGAGCGATTATTAATATTCTAAGGTATGTGATTACGTTAAATTCTTTAATGCACAAAATGCTTGTGTTATGAACACAGTGTGCTGGGTTGTAAATTAGATTTAACTCAAATGAGTCGGCAAATAACAATTTAAGTGCATCAGTGTGGCATTAAGACTTTTTCACTTTTAAGACTGAAAGTTAGAGTGTTATCAGTGGAAGTTTTAAAATAACTAAAACATGAATGCACTTAAAACTAAAAAAAAAAAAAAATGTAATCAAGCATTACAATTTTAAGTAATTTTTTTGCTAATGTTGGAACTCCAGGGTACTCTGAAGTTAGAATCGAGACACATACCAGGGTTGAACTGACCATCCATGTACGAGTGCAGAGTAGTGAGCATGGGTGTGTCGACTGGCGTGAACGCTGTGTACTGCAGCTCCTCCCTCAGAGGTGGGGACAGCCTGCCCGGCTGCAGGGAGGACACCGGCGCCGTGGACGAGTGATTCGGACTCACGTGCTTCTTATGGCGTGCTCGGCAGTTCTGAAACCAAACCTGAGGAACCACAAATACGCAGTACATTAAGAAGCGTTAAAATGGTCTGATTTCCGTCTCTTGCTTTAATGTTGAAAATGTACTGAGCATAACCTACATTTATAGTCATAAAATTTGGAAAATCTTTGTTGGCAGCTCACGTATGTTCTGTTAAATGATCAAACCTGCTTTTGGATGTAAAAAAACATTTCTCCTAATATTTTAAATAATTGTATATGGGGGAAGTTGATTTATAATTAACAAAGTTGATAATATTAGCCTAGTAATTTTTTTTTCTAACTGAACTTTCAAAAGGAATTGTTTTTTTTTTTTTTTAATTGGTCATTAGATTCATGTCAGCATTTATACTGTATATGACTAATGTAAAAAATAACTTGGGGTGGGGGGGGCAATTGTACATTTAGTTCATCTTTAAAAATCGTCTGCTGATTCTAGTGTGATGAAAACATTGTAAATGACTTGGTTACAAATTAAGGCCGGCCTGGTATAGCAAAATAAGGACTAGTTTCTTTGTATTGTTAAGATTTTATTGTAGTATTTATATCCCACATTCCACCTGCGCACCTGAATAACCCTGCGGCTAAGTCCAGTCCTTTCCGCCAGTTTCTGCAGTGTCTGAGCGTCCGGGTTGTTGTCCTGAGCAAACTGAGCCTGCATTACCTAATGCACACACACATATAATGTACACATGATGAATTGTGTATAATACATATTAAAATGTAAGCCAAAAAAAAAAAAAAAAAACTATCATAAAACACTACCACAATATGTATTTTTACTAACATTGATTTGAAATTTATTTTTAAAAAAGGCCTGGACACAGAGACTGTGTAAAAGTGACGTTCAGATAAAACTGATGGAAGAATCTGAGCACTAACCTGGAGCTGGTCAGCCGTGAAGCTCGTCCGCGCTCTCTTTGCCGGCTTGGGCTGGTTTACTTCCTGTTCTGAAGGTACGGCTCCTTCTACGTTCACTCCTTTTCCTGGACGGAGATGTGAAATTGGTGTGAAATAACTCCAGCAGCCTAAACACTGAAAACATCTGATATTCACCTAAATACAAAGCAATAAAATACACTTCCACATGCTTTCAACATTTCAAAGAAATGTCTGAAGTTTTAAAACTGCACTGATTTTGCAACATCAGATGGAAGTAAAATTAAAAACAATCTAGACCAAACAGATAGCAACCAATAGCAAGTCAGATAAGAGGGATCTGGGATTTTTTTTATGTCTGAAAAGTATAAGCCTACAGAATGAAATTCCCTTAAAACCTAAAAAAAAAAAAAAAAAAAAAGTTAGACAAATCTATATACCTAGAGAAAAATAATTTTGAAACAATTTTACACTCTCTTTTTAACCTTTTAACAGTTTATGCTTTTCATTTTGATGAGAATAAAGAAACATGAATTACATACAAAAGCAAAGAGTTAGCGTATTTTTTGTCCTTCGTCATAAGAGTCATATGGTGACAGCAAAGGAGTCCTAAGGAACCAGAAGTCCTAACGAGACTAAACATAAACAGATGTGATGACAAGAGCGAGCCCCACCTATCCAAGGGTTCATCAGTTTTGTGGTACACGAAACATAATAGTTCTAGCACAATCACCAAAAATATTTTAAAAAATGCTGCTTTTTCCACAAACTGAGAATTACCATGCATTAAATAACTCATCTTGTCATGTTACCAGGTTTTATCATTAAATGGTGCTTGTGTAATTTCTAACATAGCAATAACAGACGAGACGGTTAACTCGTCTTCACGCTCACTAATCTTGATAAATCAGACCGTTTCCAACAGTTGTCTATATATATATTTTTTTTTATTAAGTAAAAAATAACAGACTTAAGACACAGTAAGACTTATCCTTAACTAAGATCTTAATTTATCATGAACTAAACATTTATTTTGCATTTCTTGCACTTTTAACAAATTTGAGTGTTTATATGCAATGTGATATTACAGCCGCACTTTCACTTTAAAGTAAAATAAAGTGGTGCACAAATTTTTTTTTTTTACTGAATTCTAAGTGTTTGCTAAACATGATGCCTGAATTTAAGCACTGCACATTTGTATGACCAAAGGTTTTGCCATTAAATACCACTTAATTAAAATAAATAAATAGTAATAATGAAAGAAACTTATATTGAAAATGTGAATGAATCAATAAGCTTTTTTTTTTTTAAGCTGTGAACATAATCGTCTCCACAATTCCCAATAGCTATCTATTTAACTTTTCCTTGGTGCATGTTCCAAACCCCAGGGCCATGGTTGGAGCATTTGTGCACTCATGCTGGTCTCCCGATGAAGACTACAGTATAAAGCGTTTCATCACCACAGCTTGGATTAAATCAATGTGTACAAACAAATTGTTAGAAGGCCTTACCGTTCTCCATGGCACGTTTCAAGTTGTCCAGCATGCGGTCATAATGCACACGGCAGAGCACTCGCTCGTCCACCAGAGCGAACTCCTCTCCTGTAGACAGCTGGCGTTTGCAGGAGAAGCAGGCGAAGCAGGCCAGGTGGTAAGTGTTTCCTTTGGCTCGGCGAACCCAGTCGTTGGAGTGGATGTTCCTGCCGCAGTGAGCACAGCGGGTCCCGTACTTCCTTTTAAAAAAAATAAAGTTTTTGGAAAAGGTCAGTTCTGCTGTATTCCAGTAGAACATCTTTTGTATATTAAACATATAAATATAGAATGTCTTGAAGGAAATGAGGACTTATTGCATTTTAATGACAATTATAGCACAAATGTAATAGATAATTAGAACTACACCATATTCACCATCCCAGATACTGATGGCAAAATCTCATTAACAAGAATCTTTGAATTTCTTAACTGGTGGTAAATTGGGATATAACCTTAATCATATTTTTTTTCCATCTTAAAAAAAAAAAAAAGGCATCAGTGATTATCAATTAAATGTTTAAAATCACTGTTAAAATCAAACGAATCACAAGTAGTTTGAGGAAGACCAAAGCTTAGTCTAAGGTGATGAGATTATTCTTGCTTACATTTCAGATTATAGAGCTTTGTGGTCAAGAGAAAGTAATGCAATTGTTTGGAGGATCTACACTTGATTCTCAATCTGAGCGAACATCACAAATTTAAAAACAAACAAACTGAGATACAAGAACATTTTATACAAGAACTCATGCAAAGTTTTTTTTTTTTTTTGTAAAATGTGGGCTTGGGATGACTGCATGAGATTGGGGGGGGGCATGGTAATGAAGAATAGAAATCTAAAAATGGGTCACAAGATTTATCCAAAAGATGCACCAAGATTGCATTAATAAAGAATGCATTAAGATTTTTCCTGAACCAGATGTTGACATTTGAAGTCAGAGTTAAGATGGTGAACTAAATTTTACTTCTTCATACATAATATTACCAAATATAGCATCAAACAAAGGTTATGGTACAACAGTAGCTATGGAACAACAGTAGTGATGGTATCTATTACAAGAAACCATTCCTAATGATAATCAGTAGGTTCTGACTAAGTGTAATGGGATAATATTAAAAAAAAAAAAAAAATTGTATATACACACACACACACACACACACACCACTCATATTAACAAAATCTAACAATCTTTAAAAAAAAAATTTATCTGAAATGTAGCCTCATTAAAGTAACTCCATCACCACGCAGTGTTCACGTGACAACTGAACGGGGAAACTCGTTTTATTTTGGTTTTAAATAGTGAAAAATAATTGTAGGACGAATTGAAAAGTATAACAAACATTTAAAAAAAAAAAAAAAAAAAAAAAAGAACCGCATGTAACTGTACCTGAAGTAGTCGAGTTTACAGAAAATCTCTTTTTCTTTGATGTAGCAGCTGATGTGGCGGCCGAGTGACGTCTGACACACGCTGCACGAGAGACAGCGCACGTGCCAGCACATATCATTTACCTTTAATAGAAAAAAAATTAAGGTGGCGCGCGAGAGACAAAACAGGTAGCAACGAGCTAGCAAAGCATTTTACCTCCAAAATACAACCTGTAAACCATTAACACACAAACATTCGTTTCCACGAACAACAAAATCTGTATACAGCTGTAAGCTACAGTGTAGTGTGGGTATAAGTATAAGTCATAGTGTGGGTTTTTGGTTTATACAACTAGCATTAATATTAGCAGAGATAATTAAGCTAATCATTAGCACGCCAAACAGGACAGAGTAAAATGTTTATAATAAAAAAAAATGGGTGAGCATAAAATGTTTTCCTCGTTATGTATAATCTGTTGTAAATAATTATAATAATAAGGTAAATAAAAATCATGAATGTTGACCAATTATTCTAATTAATATTTGATATTTACGGCTTTAACTTGCGACAAACCATATGTTTGTCCCTATAGCGCAAGTTTTGTTTAGGGCGTTTAAAGCATAGACAACTTTATGCTCATCTCGTAAATTAAAAGCAAGTCATGAGAGTATAATATTTTCAAACCTGAAAATCTGTCTAACTCTTAAGACAGTGTACTTTTCAGCACACTTAATAACCAATGAAAAAAAGAATGTTTAAACAATTATTTCCATTTTTTTTATTATTCTTTAAAAGGTGCTCTGCGACAATGACCAATGTTAAAAGTAAAACAAGTATAAAATATTAAATATATATTTAAAAAATACATGTAATTAAAAGGAATTCAAATATACATATAAATATAATATATTGTTACTAAGAAAATATAGCTTTTTTTGTCCGTGTTTTTTTAAGTAAAGAAAGCTATTATTTATTTACTTTTTCAATTATTTAAACATTTTACCTTGAGCAGGTATTTGTCTACAATTTCCATGCCGCAGCTGGTGCAGATGGCTTTCTCAGTCATGGCATGAGGTGAAGAGACGGTGGGCGACGACACAGAAGACGAAGGACACGACACTTCTTCCAAAAGATCTTGAGTGGAGCTCTGCATATATATATAAAATGAATGAATATATAAATACATAAGTGTAATAATTTTGGCTACATGCCTACGTTTGGTCAGTTGGTTTGAAAAAATAAAACAGCAAATAAATATTTACAGTTTTCCGACTTAAAAGAAATTGATCTATAAAAGGGCAAAAATAGTTATAGTTAATTAATTAATTACCAGAACGTTCGGTTCTTGCAGGAGTATGTGAGGTTTGCAGTTTTGTGGCATGGTGAGCAGCAGGAGAAAGTGTGCAGGCGGAGAGTTGCGCGCTCCGAACCGCCGCCCTTTTAACCTCTGCGGCCGCCCCGTTAATAACCATGACAACAACCCCGGTGCAAAAGATGCAGCTATCCCCCACCACCCTGAAATTATCACAACACGTACACACATACACACGCGGGGCTCTGGAAGGAGTCTAATAGCAATGAGCAGCCTTTCTCCTCTTTTTCGGATTTCAGATGAGGGATTGTGGAAAAATATAAAGCTTATAGATCATCCTCATGCACGAACAGGCGCATTAAGAATACTAGGCTTTTCAGTGGTGTGATAACTGGTAAGCAGGCCCAGCAACACTGAAGGTGACGTTACCGAGAAGGAAACACATTTCAATTAATGTCAATTAACGTATTTAAATAACTCAAACTATAATGAATTTCACAAACTGCATGATCCTGCAGAAATACAACTTTCTTCTAAAGTGTCTTCAGAGCATTTACAAGTGCCGACTTGATTGCACGTCGCAAGCTTGCGGAAGGAATTTTATAACTTAAAGTTGTTGCAATTGGTTTGTCCAATAACGTAAAATAATTTTTAAAAGGCGTTAACCCAACTTTTGGGATGTTAAAGAAAAATGAAAAGCACACGGCTTATATCCAGCTGTTATATTGTGGTCGGAAAGCAAAATTAACCCCATAAATAAAATAAAATAAAAAGTCAGTAGTCTACCCGAAGTTGCTCAAAACAAAATACAATACAACCAAACGAAACTCTGGGTGATCAGTTGATTCCTGTGCATGTCGCAAACCTGTATCCAGATCATCAGCTTTTTGTTTTTGAAGGTTTTTAACACTTACTTTGCTTTCGGTTCCCGACTTGAACTCTTCCACGCCGGGGCAGGGAAGCGTCTGCTCATCTTTCCAGTACATGCTGTGAAGGTTTGCAGATTCAGGCTGTAGCAGGTTGCTTTGTGTAGAGCATTACTGCTGCAGGTATTCCACATGTGCGTCTACACCACCATTTAACTGCAACTTTAGTTTGGGAGGAACTTTGTTCCGGGGTTTTTTCCTCCATGGCCGCACCTCCTTGGCACATTTACACACGCCTATTATTCAGAGAGGGGCAAAAAAAAAAAAAAAAAAAAAACAGGAATATACAAATGAGCCCTCCTCAATCCCGTCAAAGTTTAATTAACGGTTTAAAAAATGATAATTCTTAGTGTTTTTTTTAACAGGAGCTCAAACTTAACACCCCGAACCTGCAGAGAAGCTGTGCTAAGAACAAAAGAACACTAAATAAGCTTAATATAATTCCTCCTAAAACATTCAACCTGAAGAAGAAGAAGAAAAAAAACAATTGTTTCCACTTACAGTAGCAAGTGTTTGCCCGAAAATTAAATATATATCAACCGAAAATTAACATTAGAATTGTCGCAAAAAAAAAAAAAAAAAAAAAAAAAGATCCTCTTGCCTTCTGGTTAAAGACAGCCAGACATTCAGAAGAAGCAGTGATTGAGTTTGTGGTCATTACAGCTGCCGTCGTTTTCAGTTCTTTAAATAAAAAATAATCCGCAAATTGGACTAACCGGTGCCATCTGAGAAAGTTCATCCCTGCTCTTTACCACCTGAGTTTGTTTAGTGTTAAACACGGAGTCATAGAGGAAATCTTTATTATAGGCTAGGGAATTTCCTTAACAACTAGTTGTCATTATATTCGAATAAACTACACAAATCAATTTATTTATATTCCTATATATTTTGACTTTGTGCTTAATCTCAGATTAAAATCGGATTAGATCTCTAAGAAATATGAATATTACTTGTCTGGGTTTAAATATTTTATTCACCTGACTCAATAGAGTTTAAAATTTGTACTTTTTTAAAAATTCAAATTATGGGAATTTTCTTCTTTTTGAATATAAAACATATAACATATTGTTAGGACAATTTAATACTTATTTGGTTAAGCATAAGCTGTTTTTAGTTTGGTCGAGTTCTAACAACATTGATGCAGTCTGTAATCATGGAAACATCCTTCTAAACGCACATCTGCTTCATTTATTTTAATATTAATGTCATAACTGTTTCTAAAGCATTTTATGGTACATTTTTAAATTAATTCTCCACATTAATATTAGTTATTTTTAAATGAACATTTACAAGATTTAATGACTGCCTCAAATAATTGTATACAATCTTTATGTTCTGTTTCACAAATATGGCTTTGATTTTGGGGTCTCAGACATGCTTTAAAATATTTTCTATAATAAACTTACAAGTTATTAGCTTTGTTTCGGTTCAATCAAACAATTGACACATTTAAATGTAGTCTTAAGTGATAGAATATTAATATTTGTATTCAAGGTTTATGTTCTTTAAAAAAAATAACTTTGGTTAAACATTGCTTAGGGTTTTTCAAGGCTTTCTTTTTTTAGGGCCGAGTTGTTTTAGCTTTCAGTGTTTTTCTGTGTGTTATGGATGCAGCTTTGACTGGAACCAATTTTTAATGGGCTTCTTCTCCTAGCTGTGCTTTTTCCTACTTTAGAAAACCACAAGCCAGTGCAGATGATGTGCTTTAATATTGCATTTCAATGAAGAAAAAACACACGTCTCAAGGTATACATGTCAAAAGCCAGGGGGGAAAATGTTGCTTGAGGTACATGAGCACATAAACAAGACCAGTATTGTCTGAAGATGAGGAAAAGTAAGGCCTATGACGTCACTGAGTTGTTTACCAGCCTGAACTCCACAGGTTTTTGTGCGCCATCCTCAGATTTCATGCTGAAGTATTGTGTTTTATCTGTCGAGATGTTGAAAGATAAATGACAGCCAGTGATGACGGTGTTTTCAAAGATGGAGACACCACGTCATAAGTTAATAAAGAAAGACGGGCTGTGCAAGACATTGCGGTTACATTACAGCCTGTGACATCTCATTTCACATGAGTAACTCTACACACATGGACATTTGATCAAAACCCGTACCACACACATACACCCACACATGCACACTTTATTTCATGTGAGATCATTTCTTCTGCCTTTTTCACTAAGACTTGTCTTATTCCAAGCCAGGTTTAAGTGAGGTTTCTCACACCATTCCTTCATACTGTTAACATGTTTTTTCTCCATCACTTTAATGCAAAGAGACTTAAAGGATTTATTATAGTTTTGAAGGATTGTCTTTCTCAAATATGGTCCTTTCAAAGTAGCAGTTAAACCAAAATGTACACTTCAATGTACCTAAGAAATTGTTTACTTGCATTTTTTACCTAGCATTTTGCTTTGGCTAAGGAACAGGTTTAATGTTGAATAAATCTTTTTAGGGTGTCATGGTAGCTCACTGATTAGTAAGTACAGTTGCCTTGTGCCTCCAGAGTTAGGGATTCAAATCTCCTTTGGTGTACATGTACCGGTACTGTATACATGTTCTCTACCTGGAAGAAATCTGTTTTCCCACACAGTCCAAAGACATATTTAGTTATAAGAGGAATAAAACACTTTGGAGTATTCTGTATTGAAAATAAACAAACATCTTCGATTGGAACTGTAATTCTTCACACCATCCTGCTTTAGATTTTCTTCCTACAGTGTTTTATTCCTCTTCTACCTCAGTAATTTTCCAACGCCAATAACTTTTCAGTTATTAAAAAGGAAACACAAAAAAAGCCCTTGACATCAATCAGATTAAAACTATTCTCCAGTGTGAAAAGCTTAGCCACCCTTGATGGGATTTTGTTTTTCTTTTTTTTTTTCTCCAGACATTCATTCATAAGATTTTGAACGGCTGGAAGTGGGGGAGTGGTTGTAGTGCATGTAACTCAACACTAAGGGTCTGGGAGGTGAGGGGTCTCAGAGCTCCAGCGCTCCAACAAATGGACTTTGACAGGTCGATCTGGGGAACGCTGTGGTCATGTTTCCTGAAACCTGCATTGAAGCTGAATGCCAGAGGAACAGGAAAAGGAAAAAAATGCTTGAATAAACGCATGGCCCAGCAGCAGTCGTCCACACTCTCCGACTGAATCAGAGTGCTACAGTATACTGAATACACAATGCTGCCACGTCAATCTGTAATTGAGATCGCAATTAAAAAGAAAGTTGCTCTGTTACATTAAAGCTCTCATTAATCATGTTCGCTATTAGTCAGGTTCAGTCATTTTGTAGGAAATTGGACCTAAAGTCTATGATGCTTTTGACTTTTTGATATAATCATTTAGAATCTGAGTGCACCTGAGTTGGGTTTGAAAAAACACAGTCTGACATAGATTTTTTTGTATTTGTGGTAATTAATTTTTTTTTAACTTGGTGCAAAAACAAGATCATATAGTGTCAATCATCAACTGGGCAGGTTTTTCTGAATCATTTAAGATGGATTTTGCTTTTGCAATAATGATCTGATAATCTGATGTACAGTAGGAGGCACAGAAGCTTAGAAGTTGGCGCTGTCGCCTTGCACCTCTAGGGTTGAGTGTTTCAATCTCACCTCTGGTGAGTGTGAGTAGAGTTTGCATGTCCCCCCTGTGATGGATGGGGTTCCTACTGGTACTCCGGTTTCCTCCCACAGTCCAAAGACATGTTCTGTAGGCTAATTGGGTAGACTGTAGGCTGACAAGTATGTGTGTGCTTATGCCCTGTGATAGGTTGCCTTTCCATTCAGGGTGTACTCCACCTTGTGTTCTGAGTTCACTAGGACAGCCTTTAGGGCTCCATAGCTCCAACGCAGGATTAAAAATTATTTAATCTGAGGTAGATTGCATTTTCTTAATTGTATGACATATTGGATTTGCTCAATCAAATCAAGTATCTGACGTACTGTAGATTATAATATCTGTTTTAAGTAGTTAGTGCTTTTTATACAGTATACCAAGTGAGGCAGATTATATAATAAATAAATCATTATCTGAGTTATAGTACAGTATTTGTTTATCAAGTTATCAAATGAGAAAAAATTTTCTGAAATAGATTATGCATTTATTTTAGTACAATTTGAGGTATATTCTGTTGTATTTTATCAGAATATGATGTCAATTTAGATTTTTATTTATTGATTAGTTAAGGTAGATATGGATATGGATATGCCAAAATATGATCGGAGGTCATTCTTTTTTATAAAACCCTAGTCTGAGATTATAAAGATCACTACTAAATAGACTACTAAGTAGAGTGTGATTTTTAATTCATTACATGCAGATGTAGTAATATATAGGTAGATTATTATAATCTATAAAGTTGTTTTTAATCATAATCTGAAATAGATTATGAGGCAGATTGCATTTTATTTTATTATTGTTTGAAGTTGTTTATGATTTATTTTTATTTTTTTTAACTTGAGGAGGTAAATTATGAGTCTGCAAAAACATTACCTGTGCTGCATTGTGTGGAAGATTGTGGATTAAAAGATAATAATAATTATATATATTAGAAAATATTTTAATATATATTAGATTATGTAAAGCAGAATTTGTCCACCTGAAGAAGGATGAGGACTTTATTTCTCTTTAATCAGGTGCTTTTGCGTGTCAAGGGACCCCAGGCGTTAGATCCCATCAACATCCTTGTGGAAGAGGAAATGGAGCCGATGACAGCTTTTCTTAGAGCGGCAGCCACCAAACCACCGCTATCATCCTAGCTAAAGGAAACAGATTATTCTGACATGGAAGTTGTACCCAAAACACACCCACTTCTGCCTGTAAGCTCACTGGGCTTCCATACTAATACGGCCTTTTGTTTCGGCGCCGCTAAGAAGTTTGCCTAAAAGTGACGACTCCTCACTTCCGGATGTTTCCTTGGATGACGTTACTAGTTTGCGTTGCTGCCACCACCTTTATTCATAAAGCCATGTAAATAATCCTGCTTTATCCCCAACAATATAAATTCACACCAAGCTGTACTTTCTGCTGCACCATTGGGAAGATCTTTGACCAGAGGATGCCGTCTAGACATGGAGCTTTGAAATCACTTCTATCCCAGAGATATCATTTTAGGTTTTTCTTTAACCTGACCCTAAATCCATTTTGTTTTGATCCTTGACCCATTTGAAGAGAGCTATACTGCTCCGCTTGTTTTTCTCACTCTCTTGGGTCTCAGTGGTCCAAGCTCAGAGGAAATGTCCTGGGTGTGATTGGTAACCTTGAGATCCTTTCATCTTTCTAGCCACAAGTCACAATAATCGTTGAACTATTTGGTTAATTGAAATAACACCAATCATTGCTCCATTATATCAATGCTCTTGCCAGCTAGCTAACACAAGATAATCTGACAGAAGTATGTTGACTCTCCTTAATTTCTAAATTTCTAATAGTGATGATTAATACAGTATATCACTAATACAAGCTAGTTGGCTAATATAACCTAACCCGGAGAATACAGTAACTATAATAATGTTAAGTCATGTTCATAAATAGGCAGCACGGTGGTGTAGTGGTTAGCACTGTCGCCTTGCACCGCCAGGGTCCGGGTTCGATTCCCGTGGCAGGCTCGATTC
>JAOTQY010000020.1:1238986-1256124 GCA_026413445.1 Dolichallabes microphthalmus | reverse complement strand
CACACAACACACCTGAAACTTTTCTCCACCCATTCCAACCTGCCTGTACCCGCCTCTTCACCTCCTTTCCACACTCTAACATCTAAAAAAAAAGATCCAAAAACACTGAAGCAGCAGACTTTGTGAAGATTAATATTTGTGTCAATTCTCAACACTGTACTGTACTGTGTACGTTTATTCATCTTTTCTTGTTCATGTTACAACATTGCTGTAGTTTCCCCTCCGCACGCAGGATGTCGCTGTTCATTGTTTCCGCTCTGATATTTTTTCAACCTACTTCCGGTTGCCCGCTGTCCCGCCTCTTCCTTTTCCTCAGTGCAGCGGGAGCAGTATCGGAGTCTGAAGACTTCATCTCCTGATTAAAGGAGAAAATAACGATTAAAAATGGTCAGTAAACAAAGCGAACGCACAAAATATTTTCTCCAACGGCCTCACTGATACCCCGCGTGCGTTAGGGTGAAGTTTGAGCGCGGATGAGAGTTTAATTTCAGTCGGATGATGTCGGATTTGATTTTAACTTCACTCGCTTGTGTTGCTGTTCGAATTCAGAGTTGTAACAGCATGGGTTATGATACATCAATGTTTATTTAACACCCTTTACATTTAAGCGTGTTCCCCTCACGTTTTCAAAACTGAATTAAATAAAAGTTGGTAGTTTGCGCACGTGCGTATTCGCTTTAAACCAAACCCGGCTCGTTTCCGGGGTGTCAGTGACGTCAGCTGGCGCATGCGCGTTACAGAAGATGCAACCTTGAAAGAACTTGTTTAGTAATTTATATTTTCTTGTTTTTAGGGTTTTGTTAAGGTGGTGAAGAACAAGTCGTATTTCAAGAGGTACCAGGTGAAGTACCGAAGGAGGAGAGGTAAAACTGTTTCTTAATGAATTTAAATTATATATTTTAAAATGTTTTTCTATGTATTTTAATTAACAGTAGTTACAGAATGATGTGGAATAACATCTAACAAAGTGTTCTTTGTTTTTGTTACACAGAGGGGAAGACGGACTATTTTGCCCGGAAGCGCCTCGTCATCCAGGATAAGAACAAGTACAACACACCTAAGTACCGGATGATCGTTAGATTCTCTAACAGGGATATTGTTTGCCAGGTGATGTTAGTTAACATGCATTTTACACAGTTTAAGCATTTGGGGTATTTACTGTCAAATAATGTTGATATTAAGTCATTCATTAATACTGTGTGTGTGTCTCCATCTTCGCAGATCGCATACGCCAAAATTGAAGGCGATGTGATCGTCTGCGCTGCTTACTCTCACGAGTTACCGAGATATGGCGTTACTGTGGGGTTGACCAACTACGCCGCTGCCTATTGCACAGGGCTGCTGATGGCACGTCGGGTAAGAGCTGTTCCTGTTCACTAAGGACTCCGTATCACAATGTTGAAGGAAGATAATAACCGATTCTTTATGATGATGTGGACGTCCAGTTACACAGCACCTCATGAAGTGTTCTGTTGCTTTTAATGGAGTTTAAATTATCCTGCTTGTTTAAATTATCGCTAATAATACTTTAATTGAGATCACAGCAGCATCTTATTGTTAGAAGATACTTTTTTTTCTTGCTTATTTTTGAAAAGCGTTTAAAAGCAGCCCATAACCAACCACTGTCGTTGTTCCTCTGTAGCTGCTGAATAAGTTTGGTCTGGATAAGGTGTATGACGGCCAGGTGGAGGTGACTGGTGAGGAGTTTAACGTGGAGAGCATAGACGGCCAGCCAGGAGCGTTTACCTGCTACCTGGATGCCGGTCTGACCAGAACCACCACCGGGAATAAAGTATTTGGAGCGGTGAAAGGAGCAGTGGATGGAGGACTGTCCATCCCACACAGGTCAGTACACGAGGGTCATAACACATAAGGGTTATGGGTTTTCCCAAGTAGTTATTAGGCCGCGGTAAAATTGCATCGCACTGGGACAGAGACGAACGATGACTTGGAGAGTGAAACTGGCCTAGAGGGTGAAAGCTGAGGCACTGGGCGAGAGCTGTCTCATTTGGTGAAAGCTGATCCCAAGAGCGAAAGCTACCTATTGGGGCGACAGCTGACCAAGAGGTCAAAGCTTACTTAAGTAAGAGTCTACCTAATGCACAAACGCTAGCCATGTGAGTGAAGGTACAGCCAAGAACTGACCCCGAGTTGGCCTAGTGTTAAAGTGCGAAAGCTGACTTGGCCAGTGTAGCCCAAACTAGAACGACAAAATTAACTCGAGTGAATGAAAGTCTCACTAAGTGAACCAAATGTGCAAGCAAAACCATAACTTGGACTTGCAACTGAGAGTTAAATATAGTCATGTGACCAACAAACACGTGCAAAAAAATTGAGCGAAGTGAAGTTTGACCTGGAGAGTAAAACGTGACGCGGTGAGCGAAAGCAGAAAGGCTAGCCTAAGTGTTACATACCAGCGTTTTACACACAACAGGAGAAGAGAAAAGTGTTTGTGTCGCTCATTCCGCCCCTCTCTGGTTTTCAGCACTAAGCGGTTCCCGGGCTACGACACGGAGAGCAAAGAGTTCAACGCTGAGGTTCACAGGAGGCACATCCTGGGCCTGAACGTGTCAGAGTACATGAGCAGCCTGTTGGAGGAGGACGAGGAGGCGTACAAGAAACAGTTCTCCCGCTTCATCAAGAACGGCGTCACACCTGAATCGGTAAGAAGAGTTTAAACACACACACACACACATGGCTTCTTGATGATGATCCTCACTGCACTGAGCAGATGGAGTTGATCCTTCGTTCTGTAATGCAGCGATTTCAAGACGGGACTGAGAGAAGCCACACACACACAGTCCTAAGAATGATGTCACTTGCTTGTATTTATTAAGTTTATTTTTAATGCCACCTTTATTTTTAAAATCAAAATGTTGTTTCTTTAAACTGTTAAAGCTTTTCTTTAAGAGTTCTTTAGAGATCTTTTGCCCTGCTTTATTTAGCCGTTTTATCGGCTGTTGCTAAAGCTGCTATGGAATCTCTGCACCGGGCGATACGACTGTACAGTCACTATTGTAATAAATGATACTGCAACATATTTTCCTGAGATGTAGTTTTTATATTTATTATTAGAATTATAAACATTTACGTTCTCCACTGTATGTTTAATATTTACCTTAAGTGTTTTTAATAAGCACTTATTTTAAGTGTTAAAGTAACATTAAACAAATCCATAACTTCACAGACGATTTGCTCCGTGTTGGGGCCGAGCGATCATGTGTGTAAATGTTCTGCCGTTCCATGAGGAAGTAAAACTTGACAAGGACAAAATAAGTTAAGAAAATGTGGAGAGAAATGTTTATTCCCCCCCCCTTTTTTTTTCTTTGATTAAAATTGCTGATGTATTTTACAGCTAAATCTGAATGACATTAAAATATAACACTTTTTTTGGTGTCCAAATACTAATGTTGAATCTTTCCTAATTAACAAATTGTTTGATTAACAGTTAATTAACCATGAACATGTTTTATTTAGAATAAAGATCTAATAAAACAAAACACATCCTCAAACATTATATTGTTCTTGTTAAGTGCAGACTTTAAGATGCATGTGGAAGAGTGTGTTGTGCTCCTGTAACGGTGTGTGTGTGTTTGTTGCAGGTGGAAGAGATGTACAAGAAGGCTCACGCTGCTATTCGTGAAAATCCGGTGCACGAGAAGAAGCCCAAGAAGGAAGTGAAGAAGAAGAGGTGAGTTGTGGAGCTTCTTAGGCTGTTTGATATAACGAGGACGAGTCGATAGTGATGGACAGTAGGGATGCTCGGTTGTTAATGTTCGGTTAACGAACGGCGGTTGTCGGTTGGGAAAATTAATCGCTATGAGCATCCCTAATGAGATGATACCGGAATGTTCTCTGTCTCAGGTGGAACCGTGCGAAACTGACTCTGCACCAGAGGAAGGACCGCGTCGCTCAGAAGAAGGCCAGCTTCCTGCGCGCCCAGGCGGCCGCCGCAGAGGGCGAAGATTAAACTTGCTGACCTTCTCACGCTGCTCCAAAGAAATCATGTGCACCTTTCTCCAAATAAAGGATTTGGGAAAAGTCTCACTGTGTCCTGTTTACGTGTTTAAGAAAACGTGAGCAGCCTTGTTTTCCTCAGGGGTTCATTTAGATAACGTGGTGGAAGCTTCCGGAAAACAAATTAGAGAATAATTAGCTAAAATATACTGCAAAAAAAAGTTAAGTGCTAAAAAAAGGTATACAGCTGTCGAGTATAATGTTCAAGTCAAACCCAGACAAAGCATTCCCTTCAAGTTCAAATAAATCATATTTAAGTCAAGTGCACAAAGGGGGATTTTATTTTATCGTTATAAAGTTTTGATGCGTCAAAAACTTTCACAATATTTTTTATTCATATTTTCTTAACGTTAATGTGGATTTAACATTTTTTTAACAATTAGTATTTATATTTATACTGTGAAGAAATTCCTTTTTTAGAATTAATATTTGTGCTGAAAGGTTATTTTTGTATTTTCATTTCTCCTAGAGAGATCTTAAGTGAGACTAAATCAGAAAAAAATTAATGCGACACCCAAGTAGTGGGTGTGGAATATTTAAAAGGATTGATTTATTTAAAATCCAATTTTTTGAAAGAGATCAGAGACGTTCATTCAAAACACCAGATGCGACCAAAAAATACTTTAATGTGCAAAGTCATGCAGTTATACTTTCTTTTTAAAATAGAAAACTCTTGTTTAGTTATTCATTCGTAGCCAGCAGTGGTGTGATGTTCAGCAACAGATTTGTGTCACGTCATGGCACATGACAGGAGAAAAACAAAGTGTCTAATCAAGTCCGGTTCTAAAACCTGAAGAGCTCCATGGAGGAAAATTGTGACATTAAATAGATGATCACAGTTTTTTGCTGTGGGTGATGCTAATCTCCCCTCTGTAACACTTCTGGACAAGTGTGTGGAGGATGCTCACAAGAGGGCGCTGTTACAATGCCGGTCTATGGGAGTTAGCTTCTCAGTATCCTGTGTCACCATTCGGAAAGTAGAGTGATACAGTGATTAAAATTCCATTACATTATTATTATTCATTATTATTTAATTTAGCGCGAGTGTGCTGTCGTGCGGCGTCTTTCCCGCAACCTCTTTCTCCTCTGTACTCCGTCCCGTAAACACACACGTCTACTTTGTCCTTAGTGTGTCCTCCAGCATGTGTTTTTACTTCACATCTTATAAGTAACGGAAGCGAAAAAATTAAAGACAAGGTATCGTCACTGTTTAAACTCTCCCGCTGTCTGGTAGATGGGTGCCAATATTTATGGAAAATGACGGATCAGCATCGCTGGACTGCTGCTGAGAAACTTGCTGAGGTGTCGTAAAAAAAAAAAAGTCTTGATTTGAGGAGTCAAGAGTGGGCGGAGCTGAGAAGAATAATTTTAAATAAGGGGGCGGAGTTAATCTCCAGGCCGGAATAGTAGTGAATATGAACAGTTAAATAAGATGCAAATTCATTACAATGAAAACATAAGCAATGTGGCTTGCGTGATAAAAAGTCGTATCGTTGTTAGAAATGTAATTATTTTAAAAATGTTACAAACGGCACCTTTTGTGTAGTTCAAAGAAGGAGAGTTCAAAGAGTGACATGAAATCTTTACGTCAGCATGTAGGATGTAAAACACGACGTCACACACAGAGCAGTACCATGGCGAGCTCAGTACGTGTGTGTGGTGTTACGAGACGTTGGTGTGCGAGATCTGTTTCCACAGCAGCATCTTCAGGTTGTTGAGGATGAGCGAGTGCTCTATCTGCATCTGTTCTCCAGATCCCGCCAGCTCCCTGCAGACATTCAGCTGTCGCTCCAGCTCGTCCCGCAGGCTCGCCGGCGCCCCCTCCAGGAGAAAGTCCTCCAGCGCGCTGCAGGCCCGCGCCAGGTTGGTCCGGCTCGGCTCGCCGCCGCAGCGTCGCTCGTCCCTGTGACACGCCGCCCCGCAGTCGCCGCTGTACACGCAGTCGGAGTCTTCCTGACACGGGCGAGCTCGCATGCCGCGTCTGAAGGCCTCCTCGGGCACGACGTGTCGCCCGTCTAAAAGACGCAGCTCGTAGCGCTCGGTGTATCCGAAGCTTCCCGGCTTCATGTCGCACAGCAGGAAGGAGCCGAACATCCCGTGGAAAACATCCTCCACCAGCTCCAGCAGCCCGATGGAGATCTTAGCCTTGCGCGGCCACGACGTGGAAAAAAGGTGATCCAGGCCACGGCCGAGCACCGCCGTGATCCAGGGCTCGAGCGCCGGAGAGAGGTTGAGGCCGTACAGCGGCGTGTACGCGACTCGCTCCACCACGTACAGGTCGCCGCAGAAACCCAGCAGCTTGGGAGTGTGACTGCGTCCCTGCAGAACCACGCTGAGTAGAACCTCGTCCAGCTGCAGGAGAGCCCACGATGACCGGGCCTCCGGGAGAGACACGCGCCCGTCGTTATTAGCGTCCGCGAACGACAGGACCAGCGAGACCAAGCTGGTGAGATCCGCCTGCTCACCGACCTTCGCCTAGATATCAGAACAACAAAATAGACACGAGTGATTGTCATGCACCCACCACCCTGCTTCACCCACTTTCACCTAACTGATTCAATTTGTATCGAGATTCTGTGCGTATAGCGATTTTTTAAATATTCAGGATTATATTTTTGATTTCGTTACAGTTTCAAACAAAGTTGAACAAAGTTCAGTGACTATCCATCCTAAAACACTTTACCTTTGCCTTCTTCTCCCCCTTAAATACCCCCGACCCGATAATGCCGTGGTCGGTCCTGTTGGCAGCCGTACCTTGACGTGACCGTACACCATCTCTCTGAACTTCTCCACAGACGTTCCTCTGGTGGGTTTGTCGAAAAGCGCCGGCTCCTTCCTCGGCTCCGGCTCTTCTCCCATCTCGTAGTGCAGCACGTCGCCCGGGTGGCACTTGATCACCGCGTCCACGTCGCCCCAGCTCGCCGTGTATACCTGACGCGTGGAGAGGAACGTCACGTCACTTCGCATCACTTCTCTTAACTTAAATATCATCTCTCATTTACGTTTAATACGTGAAAATACGTTTAAAATACATTTAATACATACTGGTTTTGTAGGACAAAAAATATATATATATTTTTAAAATCGGCTTGCATTAGAGCGGCTTGTTTTTAAGAGGTGGGTGCAAAAGTTTGTACACCCTTCTTACTAACACCCAGCAAAAAAAACACATTTTATTCATTAAAAAAAACTGTATTTACAGCTACAGTATATATTTCTTATTTAGCAGTAAAAAAAATAAAAATAAATTTTATATATATAATAAACGTATACTTTTAAGATTGTAGTAAACCTCTCAAATCAAATTACGTTATATATATTTATCGATGGGGATACAAACTTCTGAGCAGGCCACTAACCAAGCATGACTCAATTTGTGTAATATTCATGCAGTTCTTAAACAGGCATCAGAGATTCTAACACACACATATGGAGAAACATGACCCATTTCCACACAGATGCCAAAAAGAGAAGGGGGCACAAACTTTTGCACAAACTATTCATGTTCGTCACCGAGTCGGAGCGAGGTTCCCGAGCGCTCACCTGAGTGTTGGGTTTGCTGGAGAGACACCTCCTGAAGTACAGCGAGGCTTTCTCACACAGCCTGCTGCAGGCCGCGCCCTCGATCACTCCCGCGCGATACTTATCACACTGAGGGAAGAGTGACGCGGGTTAGCAACAACACATCGCCATGGATTCCAATCGTTCATTAAAAGACATTACATGCAAGTTCTCCCCCTCCAGCTTCCTCGTCCCGCTCGAACACTGGAGACTCCTTCCAGAAATGTCACGGAAATGTTAGCGGACCTCCCGTCATGTTTCATCGCCTTCTGGCCAATCAGCTGCTTATTTTTAATGACTGAATAAAATAAAATGTAACTAGTGCAATTTCAGTAGAGCAGCGTTGTTTGCCGTGTGTGAGTGTGAGTGAGAGTGTGGTGTTAAACAGAAGCGCAGACTCACGATGGTGGTGTAGCACTCGTGCGCTCGGCAAAGCTCTGTGTAGGACGAGTACTGCACGTACACCACCCAGCTCCCCACAAACACCGCCAGCCAGGTGAGGAACAGGTACTTCACCCGCACATGTGACAGACCAACCTGCACGGGAGACACCACACACACACACAGCTTTAGTTTCCTCTTTATTTGGTTTATATGAGAGTCTAGACGTGTCTACTGGTGAGGCTGGAAACCAGTATTGAGTAAAACAACCAGGAGGATCGTGATATGAATGAATCATTAAATTTTAAAACCATCATTTACTGATTCATTCATTCACTCTTTTATTAATGTCTGCCTTGTTTTATTTATTTATTTACCTTCTAATGTTACTTCCCAAGTTAACGCACCTATGAATGTTCGAACTAACCCACCAGGGCCCCCATTTTAACGACCCAGCCATCCTCTGACTCCCACAGACCAAACGCCGCTCAGACTCACTCAATTTACTTACATTTGGTACATTATATTCAAATATTCCTTTACCAGAACAATTTCCTCTCGTCCTCATTTTTATCATGTTTTGTTTTTGTTTTTTGGTCATTTTATTTCCCCGCCGCTTTCATTTCCACTACTTTTTACATTTCGACCAGAGCCGGGTGATTTTGCAACATTAAGATTTCTGTGATAATCATGATCATAAAGTGATTATAACGTTTTGCTTGTTAAAATGCGAGAAAACACCGCCATGTCGTGCTGTTAGAGAAAACGAATCAACGACTGAGTGGAGTGATGAAGTGGAGTTATTGCTGCCACCATTGCTAAGATACTGCATGATCCAAATATAGGATTATTTGATACATTTTGAAAGTTTTCATTACATTTTGGGCATGAAATCCACCCTGAATCCACCCTTCTGATGGGATCAGTTTAATCCAGATTTTTTGGATCAAAGTGATCCAAATCCTACAAAAAAGTTCTGAAAAACACAAACTGAAGGTTTGATCCGGATCAAAACCAAGATTGGATTATGTGATCTAATCCGATTATGTAATCCATTTTTTCTTTTGAAAAACCCATTTTCAAGATTTGATCCAATCCAATATCCAAAATCCTAGTGGATTACTTTTGAAAAACTGGGCCCAGGATTCTGTCTGTTTCATGTTAACTGTGGTAAATATTTGACTGACTGAATTGCTGTAAAGAATTCTCATTACTAAGTTTTAGTGTTTCATGTGACAGACACACAGCTTCCTGAGAGACCAAAGGTCCAGATTTTCTTACGTCTCATTTCATACCCAGTCATGATGGCAACCAAACAAGACCTTTTTATTTTGCTCTCTATGCTCAGTTCGGCGTGTGCACTCTACAAGCAGTGGGTTCCAGACACCAACTTCGAAAACGCGACAAACTGGGACAAAGGTTCTGTGCCTTGTGGAAGCGACAAAGTGATATTTCCACCCCATGGCAAAGTAGCAGTGTATGTGGAGGGAGTGCATACACTTTCAGAAATGTTTCTGCCTGTGGAAGGAGAGTTTATTCTGGCCTCAGGTTCTGGTTTTTCCATTAGAGAAGGGCAGGATCCTAGCTGTGGAACAGGCAACACAAAAACTTTTAAAGACCCTGACTCTCTGGATTGGTTCGATCGTGCTCAATGGAAGGCGGCTTCCTCGTTAGATGACCTGCAGAGCGGGCCGTATATCTTCTCCGTCGATGATGAGGCTGTACCTTGCCAGCATGATGATGTAGTGTTCCGGGCTGGCTCTTCTTTTCGTGTGAAACTCTCAGCACATGATGGAAGCATTTCTGTGAAGAGTGTGTCAGTGCTCGGGAAGAAATTCACTGACAACTCCGACTTCACGCAGTACACTAGTTCCCAACTCGGGAAGCTGCAGTTTCATGGATCTTCAGAAGTCAGTGTCAGTGGATCAGCCTGCGGTGATATCACTGGTTGTGTGTGTGGAAATTCAGGTAACCATGACTTGATCTGCTCAAAGGTCACGTGTCCACCTCTGCACTGCAAGAAACCCTTGGAGCCAGTAGGGCACTGCTGTTATGTATGTGGTGCCATCGTGACTATCCATTTCTCTAAAACCTTTGTCCTCGAATCGTACCGTCAGCGACTGCAGCACCTCTTTCTCAGCTTGTCCAAGTATAAATCTATTCAAATGGCTTTGTCAAAAGTCTCAAAACCTCAGAGACTGATGCAAATCATTCCTTATGGGAACACCCAAGTGATCCAGGTGGTTCTACTGGAGGAAAATACTGGTTCACAGTCTGGAAAGCTAGCTGAGGCCCTTGCTCGGGATATACTGAAGGACATTGCTGACCAAGGGTCTCACCTGGGCATAGACAGTGCAGACTTTTATGGATCTTCAGGGGCAAGTAGTGATGATGTATCTGGATTAAGTGGTGGAGAGGTGGCTGGGATCATCATGGGTATTCTGGCTTTGGTGGCTTTCATGGCTCTGTTTGTAGTTCTTCAACGCCGGGGAATGCTCAAAGTGCCACGTTTACCCCCGTTGAGTAGCTGGAGGAAGGGTAGTGAGATTGGAGACCTGGGTGGGCCTCTAGATCATAGTTTTGATAACCCCATGTTTGAGAAGCAAACCCCAGAGATCCCTGGGCTGTATGGAACAGAGAGTCTGGGTGGTATCACTTTAACACATTCCGGTGTGCACTTTGTGAATCCTGTCTATGATGAAACTGACTTTAATGCATGATGCTGATTAAATGAGATACTCCTGTCACTCCTTCACATACGTTGTTGAAATGTAAGATGTAAAGCCATTCATAAAATTGCATAATGAAATAACATGGTGTGATTAGAACATTTAGTATGTTGCTTATTTCATAATTGCATGAAAAAATGTTAGCTTTATTAAGATTTGAATTTGAATGTTAAATGAATGAAATGATAAATGAAACTTAAGATAACGTTATAATTAAGTACAGTTCTAAATTACTGATACAGTCACAAAAATTGTAGTACTAATTAAAAAAAATTAAAATTACATGGTTTATTTTATTGTTGGATGTCTGAACTTGATCCTGGCTTAACTAGAACAACCGCATTGTCCTTCTTAGAGAGCCAGAAGACAGGGTGTAATGGCTCCCGGAAGCTAGCAGTACATTTATTAAGAAGTTTCATAGACTCAGCTATACCATAGAAGGCCAGCAACCCCTTTTCATAGTCTATGTAGCATCCAATCTTGTGAAAATTCTCCTCTTCGAGAGGGGTTTTGACATCAGAGTGCCATGCCTCGAAACAATGGCTGTCGCGTCCAATGCACCATGAAAAGTCATTACCTGTGATACAGCTGCTGCTTTCTTGACCTTTACGATCAATGCTTTTGTATGTAAGACCTACGTAAGCACCATCTCCGCTCAGTTCCACCTCGAAGTAATGGCGGCCGATGTAGAGGCTTTCCGAGGTCATCACCTGTCTCCAGTGCTCAAAGCGTTCAGGTGTGTCAGGGTAACTGTGTTGCCAGGGGGTGGTGTTGCTGGCTTTTCTGTTGTCTTCGGTGAGTCTCAGAAACTTGTGTGTGGAGTCAGGATTGAAACTCAGGTTGACGGCATCTGCACAGCATCATGTTAGCACAAATTAAATACATTCAAAGATAATCAGTGTGCTTCGCTCTTCAAAAATGTTTATTCAAGTATGCATAGAATTATTTAAATGGAATTTAATGAAGTTCTCCAGGAGAGAAATACATACATCTTTCATGTTGTCATTACTTAATTACAGTTATATCAGCTGTGATTCATCATTTTGTTAAACTGGAAATGTACCGAGAAATAAACTTACATTTAAGAAAGTCATCTCTAGTCACAGGCTCAGGAGCAAACGCTTGCTTCTTGATTGTAGAACTTGGGTGCACCACAGTCTTAATACCTAGTGTCTCTGTGTCAGAAATTCAAGTGTCTTTTAAATGAAAATACTTGCACGACTGTGTGAAAGTCTGTATTTCTTTTGCACTTACCACGTTTACAAAGTTCCTTGAGCTGGACACTGTAGGTGGACAGCAGCAGATCACAAATGGTCTGAGTTGATTTTTTTACCATGTGACTAAAAGTGGTCAGTCGGTCTATGAGGCTAATGTATATGCCAGGTAAGCACACATCCACCGAGCTCTTTTTCCACTCTGTGTATTCCTGCAGGACAGGATGACACATTTTTGTCTTCCTCAATTTCTGGGTTTTCAATCATTTTTAATTATCATTTGCATCTCTGTTTGTTGATTAATGTACAGTATAATGTTCCATGACATTTTGAATGTGTTCTAATATTTGAGTTATCATCCTAATAATGTCATCTAATCACTATTAACAATTATATTAGGAATGTTGACAGCGGATATAGATACAGTATATCAGCATGCAGAATTTAGTAACTGACAATAATGGATCTGTAATCCATAAAACATGACACTTTGAATAAATTAATGTAATGTATGAAAATAATACATGATGTGTGGAAGCCAATAGTTTACAATAGTAATAACTAACCTCTTTAATTTTTTGTTATTATTTGAAGCAGATTTTTAAATAAAGGCCTCTTATGAAGCACCTCAAATGATTGGATGAGTCAAAACCTAACCAGTCTCACCTGTAAAAAATCCACATGATTCTTATTCTTTGAAAATCGCTCCACTTGACCCATGGTCTTCTTCAGCTCAAGAGTCTTCTGCTTCAGGTGACTATTGATGCTTTCTGCCTGACTCAATGCCTGCTTGTGTTCCCCTTCCAGAAGTTCAGATGCTTTCTTTCGGGCATCGTCAAGCGCAGTTTGCAAAATTAAGAACTGCTGCTCGATTTCAGCCTGAACCCCGACCACTGAGTTCTGAGCAAATTAAATAAAAACAATAAAATCAACATAATCCTGATGTATAGATCAAAATACGTATTTGTGGTGCATACATTTTTCATTATATCTAATTTTTAAACTGTTAGGGTTTCCATGGGAACAATGCTCCCCATGTATCATTTAAGGTATCTGAATACAAAATAAACTGGTTATGCTTATGGAATATAGATAATCAAGAAGTTAATAAGATTTTGACATTTACTGTTTAGAACTGCACCCTCAGCAAAAAAAAAAAGTTTACTTCTGCCTTTTTCACAGAGTTCGTATCTGATGTGATCTTTGTAGAAATATAGTTTATATTCTTTTAAACTCGATTATCCAGTATGTCATTTTTGTCAGTACTGTATGTATCTAAATAGTTATGGTAAGGGTCTGTCTGCATGCCATCGGGCACATCAGACAATGAATATGCCCCTCCCTGAAGATATATTCACCACGTCAGTTTCTTACGGGGCTCGGTCGCCAGCTCAATGCCGGATCGTATTAGAGCAGTTGGCAGTGGAGGACCTTGCTCAAGGGACCAACAGTGGCAGCTTGGCAGCACTGGGGGTTGAACCAGCAACCTACTGATCAGCACTCCAAAACCTTAACCGAAGAGCTATACCTGCCTGGTTCATGTCTAACTAATGAAACTGCAAATTAGGAAACTGTTACTCACTTCAATGGATGCCGAGTTGCTCTGTAGCTTGTCAATGGCCTGTTCTGCTGCTGTTAAAGTTTTCAACATTTCCTTTTGTTTCTGTTGTAGCTCATTCTTCAGATAAACAAACACACATATACACATTCAGAATTTACTATTGTGTAAAATGCATAATATATGGGATGAAAGGTTAGACTATTAATACCATAATTAACTTGTGGCAGGGAGGCATGGTACTAAAACATTCACCTTTACAAATTACAAACTCCCTGCATTACAGGGAGCTGCAGGTTTTACAGTACAAATAATAATCTACAAACACTATTCATTTCACATTTCTGTGTGTTTATGAAAGGCCTCTGTTATCCAAGCTCATTGTTGTTGACTCCGGTTATGGTGAAAGGAAACCCTTCATCTCTGTCGCCTGTTCTATGTAAACCTTGAACTGTTTTAATATTTAACTAGGCAAAGTGTGCCGTAGATACACTTGGTAACCATTAGGTTCCTTTCAAAATGTTCTGTTTAATAGTTGTTTTATTAAAAGTGTTAATACATGATGTGTAATATATCTTGTTATTTTTTTAATATATATTTTTTATCTCAGTTAATACACGTACTGTACATAAATTTTTTATGCTACAATTACTGTTTTTGTTTAGTCTGCTAATATTTAATATATAATACCCACAATACATTAGTAATATCTATCTATCTATCTATCTATCTATCTATCTATCTATCTATCTATCTATCTCTGCTTAATTTCTAATATTTTCAAAATGAACAAAATGAAATCCCCAGTTACATGATCTCAGTGTCGACCAGTGTGTATCCATCTATCATCAGGAATATAAAAGAGCACACCCGCAAATTGATTTATCCCAAATGAATAAATACATAAATAAGCAATTTATTGCAAAAAATGTATTGATGTAAATTCTAATTTATTGCTCAGTAGTTATTAGGACAAAGATGATCAAATAGGTTAAATTTCATACCTCAATATGTTTACGCGCCTCATCTACTGAGGTAATTTGGTGTCCTTGGTGTCCTTCTGTCTCGCATTGTGGACAAATGCAGCAGCTGTCCTTCACACAGTACATCTGCAGTTCCATCTGGTGATGCTCGCACGTCCGCTGCTCCATGTCCTGTTGAGGCTCCACTAACCTATGGCTCTGAAATTTGCTGTTCTCTAGATGTGGCCTTAGATGCTCCTCACAGTAGGACACCATGCAGGTCAGGCAAGATTTGGACGCCTTGAGAGGTGTCTCGATACACGAATCACACATTACCTCTTCTACTTCTGGGCCACCAGTGAGTTGAGGTGTACTCTCAGTAGGGTCTTTGCCGTTGGCTTGAACATTCAAGACTTCTTTGTTTTCTTTTTGGTCACCCTCCATGTTCGGCTGAGTGCTGGCTGGGATTTGCTTGGGTGAAACAGTTTTCTCAATGGTCATATTCTTCTCCATAGTAGAAACAGTGTCGAAGCTTACGGTTTGTTGGGAGAGGTAAAATACAGAGCTGACACACCCTCCTTCTTGTTGCTGACAAACCGGTATGCACAGCAGTTTCTGTTGTTCGAGGCCACACCTAGAGTTTGACGCCGCACCTAATATAAGGGTCAACCTCAGAACTAGAGCTTACACACCTTCCTGTCTGTATGCCTGGAACATTCGAGGAGGCAAGGCAAGCAAATAATAGAAGAAAGTTATGGAAAGGGTTCATACTCCTTGAACAGCGTTTGCTCTCTTCTTTCTGCTGAGAGGAAGTGTGATTCATAGCGTCTTGAATAAACAGTTGATAGCTGCTTTTATCCAAAAATAAAGAGAAGTGAGACAGAATCCAATTGAACTTTGGTGATGTTGAAGGTACTGACAAGGATATAAAGTTTTTCTGTAACTGAGGAGAAAACGTCTAAAGTATAAACAGTTTTGTGCTATAAACAATAGTCATAATTCAACCCAACTATGAATGATCCAACTGGAAAGAAAAATAAAAGAAGGCCTTTTCTGAACGTTTACATTTAAATGTATGAGTGTTCAATGATAAGGAAAAACTAAATAGTCAGGCTTTTCTTGTGCCCTGAGAATAAATCAAGGTTTGTATCCACGCCTGCTATTCATTCACACTAAGATATGAAGTTTTTAATCCCTGTAACTTGAGCAATGTTCAACAAATATTACATATAGATATGGTGACATTTATTACAGAAATACATGGCGGGTTCATAACTCGTGTAGTCACAGGTATCCAGGTTATTGTTAGCAGATGATAAACATCGCAGTTCTTGAGGAGGCATGACCGTTCTTGAGAATTTGTGAAGTATAGAGGGTACTTTGTAACACACAAACGTTTGTGTATTCCTCACAAAGCCACAGTACGGCTATTTCCACATTCTTTATCTATATTCTTGACAACATTCCTTTCACAGTTGTGCAATCAGTAGAACCTACCACTAACTATCAGAAACGGGTTAAGAGGAAGAGCGTTGGTCAGGGAGACAGAGAAAAGCCAGATATTGTTTCCTGTTGCTGGTTATCTTTTTTTTATACGGCTTTAATTTATAACTGACAGAACAAACAATAGTCAATTACAAACATTATCATAAACAGGAACATTAGAAGTGAGGTGGATGGTCAATCATTTCTGCATTTCCTGGATGTCAAAAGATGAATGTGAGATTACATCCAGTAGATGTAATGATTACCTTTTGTTAAAGTAAAACATGGTAGCTTTTGGGGGAAGACACCCAGTTATTTACTGATATTGAAACATGACTGGCAGGAATTTCTTATTTCCGGGGTGTGCCCTGTTAAATCTGTCATTTAAACAGGTACTGTAATAGCGCTGAATGACTATACTGTACTTGGCCTCAGTTTGACTACTTTTGCTGTTAGAAAGGATAAACCAAGATTGATCTCAGATAGCAGATCATTTTGAAGTTCAGAAAATCACCACTGTACAAGCACTGGGCATTGAAATATGAAAATACAAATTGGAATTTCCTGAAGAAAAAAAAAAGAAACCACTGGAATAATAACAGCCAGACATCGGACCAAGATCAGCCAAGAAACACAATAGCAGTGTCACGTTACTGTTGGTGTTGGACTGTGGGCATGGCATGTTGAGGCATAGGTGCAGAGGGGATAAGGTGTAACAAACCAAGTCTTTAATGACAAAAACCAAAGAAAACATGAACAAAGGAAGTTGGCTTAAACTTGGAACATACTATAAAAGAGAACAAAACACAAACACAGACTAGGGAGTACACACACTGATACAATACAGACAGGGGATACGAACCAGACAAGACAAGATACACTAAACAGCCTAACAGACTAAACACTAGGGACTATGCATGCAAGGGATACACAAACACAAAGACAGGCTTGGCTAGGTTGACTAGCTGTTACGCCCATTGGCTGCTAAGCTAACTAGTAGCTAAACAGACCAATTGCCAAACAGGCTAGTAGCCTAAGAACCAAGGGATAAACAGACAAGGTACACAGCAGACTAGGTATGAAACAGACTAAGAGCTCTAAAGGTTAGTGGCTAAATGTGTTAGTACCTAAACAGACTATGATCTAAGCAGACAAGGAGACTAGACAGACTCGAAGACTAGACAGACTATGATCTAAACATGTTAGTAGCACCCTCATTAGTATTTATACA
>JAOTQY010000020.1:1155719-1168258 GCA_026413445.1 Dolichallabes microphthalmus | reverse complement strand
CTCATTATACATCTGAGCAGTTGAGGGTTAAGGGCCTTGCTCAAGGGCCCAACAGTGGCAACTTGGTGGTTGGGGGTCTTGGTGGGTCTGGGATCTTCCGAACCGTAGTCCAATGCCTTAACCACTGAGCTACACCTGGCCCATTTATTGTACAGCAGATAAAACTTTTTATCATAACATTAGCTAAGTAAACTAATCGGCTAGCTAACTGCTAGCAAACAAGCTCAAAGAGTGTGGGTTCAAGTGTGAGTTCTGTGGTTTTTCTGGGATTTACAATTTCCATCATTGTGTCAATAATTTATTTAATAATTAATAATCCTATATTTATTAAATCTGTGTAAGTATACTGTTTCCATAAGAACAATAATTGTTCAATAAGATTTGCAAAGCACGCTAATGGTCTAGCTAGCTGGTAATAAATAACCGACATATTACATGTATATTACTTTTGTCTCAGTTATTTAAACAACCTGTTTTAATATAGTTTAATTGTAACTAAGTGCTAACATGAGTTAAGCAAGGATCCTGCGGCTAAAAGCTTTCTTGAGGAGTTGTATATCGGCACATATTATCTCGCATTAAAAAGTTGTGAAATGCTGGTTTTAATGCAAATCAGAAAGGAAATGTTTTAAGAAAGCAATTAGCACTCAGCAATGAGATCAGAGAATCTCTTCCATGCTAGCTCTGTTCTTTGTTTTACAGCGATATATTAGCAATATGAAATTGAAATCATGCTAACTTTCTGTGCTACCATTCATTCGTTATACACACAAGATGATGCTAGCTTCCATTATAGCGTTCGTTTAGTTCTCTAATGAAACGCTAAGTTTTCTTTTTTTTAGTATTCAGAAGGTCATGCTAGCACATTTTAGCACAAATAAAAATGGAGGAAGAAATCATAATGATCTTACTTTTATTTTTATTATAGACAGGGATCATTTAGTGTTAAGTAAATGAGATCATGCTTGCTCCTTCACGCTAGTCACAATTTTTTTTTTAGAAGAATTATAATTAATGTTCGAGTCTTTATTAATGGTGGAAAGAGATGAAGAAAAAAATGGTTCTGCGAGTAAAGAGGAGGACATGGGAGGGAAAGAACATGATGCGAGGAAGAAAATGAGAGAGAACAGTTGTGAAATTTAATTTGGAAATCAATCAGTATTCATTAGCCCGTGAGGCATTTGCTCGCTCACTGGCTGCTTCTCTCTCTCTCTCTCTCTCTCTCTCGCTAACGAAACATTTTGCCACTCGGCATGGCACCTCTCGTACTCACTGCTCACCCAGGCATTGCCCGCTTTCCTCGCCGCTCCGCTCCCTAACCAAACTTTACCCCTGCAGCCCTCATTAGCATCTCATTAGCATCTCATTTGCATAACCGTTTCTTAGGAGAACTTTCCTCGTCTTACTTTAATTGTTTTTTTTTTTCCTTCTTGACAGCAGAAGGAGGAAAAATCGGGGCCCAAAGCAGCCTGGCTGAACAGAAGGCAGTGTTTAAGGAGATTTGAAGCCTGGAAATAAAGAAGCTTTGGAATAAGGAGACACGGGAAACGATTGTAATATGAGAAAAAGTTAGAGGACGACGTTATTCCAGAGTCACCGCTATCTTATAAAAGACTGTTTAAATTAGGTTTAAGCATTTTCACTGTCTTAAAAAAAGGTAATAAAAAAATTTGTAAAATAAAAAAAGGAATTGTTTTACTCCGACAAATCTTAAATTATTAAGTAAGTAAATAAATAACTAAATAAATAATCCAGAATTTACAAATAAATAAATACATCTTTAATTTTATTTATATAATTACATACATTAATATAAAAAAAAATTGTAAATGCTACATGTCCACCATGTTTAGCTGTTTTTTTTTTTGGCATGCATACATACTCTCTCTCTCTTTTTCTCACGCACACACACACTCATACACACACATACACAGGGTAATTAGCAGGCTGTCAGTGAGGAGGATGGGGTCACACAGGCAATTAAGAGTGTGACAGCTGCAGGAGTGTTGAAGTGTAGTGTAGCATGTGTGTATGTGTGTGTGAGGCCTGACAGACAGAGGGCTTGCTCCCGTCAGTGTGTGTTCAGCCACACGCGCCCTCAGACTGGAAACAGTTCTGCACTGGAGTCTAACGTTGCTAACAAGTACAGTACATGGACACCTAAAGGTATTTTAACGTCAAGTCAAGCAGGTTTTATGATTTTATCGTAATTCCTCTATAGAGCTTGTAATGAAATGTTGTTTCTCCAGAAGAGCGACGCAACACGTGACAGTACACGAGACTACATGAAGTGCAGAAGTGAAGAGCTATACATAACGCTGCTGTGTAGTGTAGCAGCAAACATGGATCGGAGTCTGATGATGTAAATAAAAATGCACCTGATGCACCTTTTATGCAGCTTTGTCATGTTTATTTAAAAAGTTTGTTGATCTTTCGGCTGCTCCCAAAAGAAAAAGCAGAATTCATTTCTATCATTAATCGAATATGAATGATATTTAAATTCACTTTAGGCCACACCCACTAGCCCTAACGATGTGACCTGTGATTAGAGAAGATGTCGATGTTCTGAATATCTTATCGATCATGATCTGTGCAGAAAGCTGGCTTGGAGTCGTTCTACCTAGTTTCACACATGCAAACTATAATCAAAATGCATATAACTCATGTGATCACCGCAAAACACGGTATTCATACTATTTTTATACGGTTACTACTACTGTACTACTACACAGTTATCTTTGCGCAACTTTGTGAATGTGAAATGATACATTTGATTTCAACACATTATTACATTCTTAGAACTTTTATCGCAAATCATGACAAAGGAAGACCAAATTTCAGCTCCAATATCAATATTAGATTGGTTTCAGCATCTTTTCTTTCGAAATCCACAGGCCACAAGCGCGCATACATTTGGGATGAAACCGGAGTACCCGGAGGAAACCCACAGAGCATGAGGAGAACACAAACCCGAAGGTGAGAATCAAACCCTCGACGCTGGAGGGGCGAGGCCACAGTGATGATAACCACTAGACCACCCTGTAAAAATCAGTGGTGTAGATTTAACAAATGAATACAAATATAAATGTATGTTCAAAGACTTTTATTTAAATTGTCTACAAGGAGTAAAGGCAAGAAGTGCCATTGTGTTCACTGTTAATACCGTGAGCAGCCATTTTAATTTGATATCATGTGCTGAATGGAATTGAGTTGTGTTGAGAAGGTGTTTATTTTATTTAAATTTTTTTCCCATTAGGAGGCTGGAATCGAGGATTTATGATGTTTAGTTGAATGCAGCATTAAAATAAAGCTAATGTCTTTGGAGAACCTGTTTATAGCTAACGGTGACATGTACTGTAGCTTCAGAAAAGACATTAGCATATGAATTACTCTTATAGCACAAATAAAACACACTCCGAGTTCAGAAAGCGAAATTATTGCATTTCTGATATTGAGGGAAAACTTGGCAGAGCTATTTCTTTAAACTGTGATGCTAAATTACAGCTTAGCAGCGTTTGTGATTGCTTATGAGTAAAGCATGTCACTAAAGCTATCAGGGATTGCCATTCTTGTGCTTCTATGTGTGTGTGTGTGTGTGTGTGTGGCTTCATGCTGCGCAGTAATGTAGCTGTGATTTCCCAGTCAAGGCATTCTGACACTCATCCGAAACTCACGGCGAGAAGATTTGCCACGAGCCTCAAAGACACAGGATAAATAATCAAATCACGTCTTTCTGGAAAAAGCGTCAACTTATGAGATTTAAAAACAATAATTTTTCTTGATTTGTCCAAATTTAACTGAATCATGCAATAAAAGCAAGTGTGTTCGTGTTTGATAAGATGCTGTAATCCGTCAGCAGACTGAGCTCGTCAAAAGGTGCGTCTGATAAGTTGACATTGACTGCACGCCTCGGTTTGACAGTGTCCCCTAAACTCTATTAAAAAAGAAAAAATGCAATGCTTTGCTAGGTAGACATTCGGCATGGTTCAGAGGGGAACGCTTTTTCAATCTCTTCTCTATCATTTTTGAATATCATTAGCGAAGAGCAGTCCATTTTCCATGCTTGCCAGAATCAAGTCCCAGAGAGAGTCGGTGCGAGAGACAGAGAGGAAAAAAAGAAAAGGGAGACTCAAAAAGTCTGGTGATTTATCATCTTAGGCCCGAGCTGTGCATTGACATTAAGGGGCTGATGAGAAGAGAGTGTTGGTGGGATATTAACATCCTGTTATCATTTCAAATCTTTCTCACACACACGCGCGCACGCACACACACACACACACCCCGACACCGGCGGCCGTGACAGGCGGCGAGGCAGTACACGCTCCCTCTCGATGACTGGGCTCGATCACCTGTGACAGTTTTGATTTGATGTCACTTTTCCCCCGTGCGCAGTTTGTCTGAGCGGTTAAGAGGTAATTGTGTGACATTAGCATGGAGGAAGCGAATGGAAGGGAAGGGAAGGAGGGAGAGGGAGACGGGGGAGACGCCTGGCTCTCGCTTTGTCTCGAAACACGGCACAACTCGGGGCAGCGGTTATAAATGGCCTCCATTTCCCAAACCGCTCCGTTCTCCGTTGTGGAACGCAGTGCCGCAGGGTAGGGAGGAAAAAAAAGAAAAGAAAAAAAAAGAAAGAAAGGAGGGGTTGGTTTATGGGGAACCGGGTCTGAGAGAAAAGAGGCGCTTTTTCTCAGGGGGGAGGAAGGGTGGCACGGTGACATGGAGGAAACACACCTCAGGTAGTCTGGTATCAGTCAGGAAAAAAAACGAACAGGCCCACAGCGTGCACTCGGATATAAAGGTACCACACGGTCACTGGTGCTGGTGCGGTACCAAAGATAAGCCTTGTACCTGAGAAGGTCCACGTGGTGAAACTGTAATTCGTTTTTGAGAATAGTTGTGCAGATTTCGGAAACTTGTACTAATCTATATACACATTTTCTTATTATTATTTATTAATTAATTAATTTCTTTTACAGGTGAGAACCAAAGGTACAAATAATGTTTATAATGCTCCTTACGCTCCAGCATCATCACAGGATTAACTTCAAGCATCTAAAAAAAATCTAACCTGAACCGGTTTCATGAACTGGTAACATTTGCCATCTAAAAACATCCACAAACGTGTATTTTTATCTTTTTTTTTTTTTTTTAAGTATACTTTAAGGCAGGCTATACTGGTACTGGTAATATGTACTGCTTTGTTCCTTTAAAGAAGTGGATGCCTTTTTAGAATGCATATAAAAAGTTTGAGAGACAAAATGAGATCCTCCATTTTTTTAGGGTTTTACAAAAAGATAATATTTTGTGCATGTTTTATGTCACAAGGTCATTAAAAAGTCCAAATTCCAAACAGTTTAGATTGCACAAGAGCAAATTTTGTTTAATTTTCCAAAATGCTATAACTCCGCCTCCCACGGTGTTGCCATAATCGATAAATCAGCGTGAAGTTGCTTGTTATCAAGTTTGCAATTTAGTATAAATAAACGTGTTGGTTGAGTTTTAATAAAAGCAATCTCATGCTTTGATTGTAATTCTGTAGGGAAAAAGAAAAAAGTGGCAGAAAATTACAAAAAGGAGAAAAGTGTTTTGATGCACACAAACTTTTTAAATTTTAGATTTTTGGAGATAATAAAAACATTATAAACAGTACAAAACTTTCAGTGCATCATCAGCCTCCTCCTCTACCAGATTCACTCAACCAGTACATAACAATAGTTTCGTATCATAGCACAGGCATGGACCCAATAACCTTCATCTTTCTGCACGGCACTGCATCTCTGGTACACAAATTAGCTGGACATATATAAATTTTGTAGAATTTTTTTGTCTTGTATTTGATTACTTCTGGACTGAGTGCAACAGTAGTAACAGGGTGTAAACATGCTTTTCATGGCTTCAACATTCTCCAAAAACCCTTTGAACACATTTAAACCGCTTGCAAAAGCAGCTCTGTTGCACAGGAAGCATCTTGGCTTAAATAACCACATGACAGAAAGAAGCAATGCAATTGGTTCGTCTCGAGGCGTCAGCTTTTGTTCAAAAGCTACATGTCATGCTTTACTCAAAATGTGAAAGTTTAAAACTTTTAATTTGGCTAACAATTTTCTAATTTAAACTTTTGTTTCTAGACAGTTTTCCAAACTGAGTAAAAGTCTTTATCTCGTTTTGCTGACAAACGGTTCATGCATATTTTTGTTCTTAGTGACTAAGCTTTTAAAAAAAAAAAAAATGCAGTGTGGTATGAAGCATATAACAAATTAAAACCTTTCACTTAGCATCATATAACTTTACAAGCAAAATAGAAGAACTGAAGATGAACACAAAAACAAGTGACTAAAACTCCGAAAATGTTTCTTAACATGGAGGAACATGCTAAAGCTTAGCTAGGAGTTGATGCTAAGTGTAATGACAGCGTAATAAACGCTCTTACTGATCATTCTTTCAGGAATTTTCTAACTCTGTTGACTGAAATGTCGACGCGGTCATTGATTTTGTGCCGTTTCCACTTTCGCTGCATGAGATTGTGTATGATACGTCCTGTGATGAAACTTCCTCAGTAGTCACAAGGAGGAAGTGAGAAATTAATAGATAATGAAAAATAAAAACATTCTAATGAATGACATCACTTAGCATGTTAACAGTGTGATGATGTGAATACAAGGAGGAGAAAAAAAGATGAAGCAAACATCTTGAAGAAACGTGACATCATCAAGTCATGCCTAGCAAAAGTTCTCATATAACTCTAACCATTTAAAAGGCATGTGCGTTGTGTTTGCCTAGTCAGCGTTAACTTTTTAAGGTACAGTAAAATGTTTTTTCATTATTAGAAACTGAAGGATTAATTAACAAAGTAGAATGCTTCGATTAGCATCATATAAACGTCCATATTTCAAAATGAAATCTTTTCCAGAAACATGATTTTTCCCCCCTTTTTCTTTTAAACAGTTTACAAAAAGTATCAGCATAAATATGTACTGTATGTTTCCGTCTTGAATACACACTTCCTCACTTACACACACAAATCAACACTCCTCAAGCGAGGTCTCATCCCAGTAACTCCCATTAAGGACCGGTCTTTAAGACTCATGATTCTTTTAACACCATAAGGCCCTTCTACAGTGCTCTTAAATATTGATGACGAGGCTGATTAGCCCTCTGGTGCCATCCACACACACACACACACACTCACACAGAGTGCGCTTCGGGCAGCCTGGTGATAAACTGGCGCTCATTAAACACACCACGCAGAGTGTGAACAAACATCTCTAATCACAGCCTCTTAAAGACTCTTAATGAGCTAGTGTAATTAGCCGGCACCGAGTAAATCTTTTTCTCTTCCGATCTGTTTGCTAGGCTAATTTGTCTGGTATAGATTAGTGGATGAAGCAGAAGAAGAAGCATGTGTGTATGTGTGTGCTTGAGAAAGACAAAGAGATGTTTGCTTGGTGATTTGTCTCCCATTGATTAGAGTGAAGGAGGAGCAATAGTCATGGATCTTGTGTCTGTTTACGACGTGATATTAGACGAGATCAAACATAACCATCACTGGCTCAGCAAGAAGAACGCTTTGATTAAGCAACATATTATATCATAGGGTTTGGTCAATGGCATAAGAAGATGTTTGTATGTTGTGTTCATCTGATTTGGACAGATTTTATAATGTTTAAACCACAAATCTAGAAATCAAATATAATTATGAATGCAAATATGAAAATGATGACACAGAGTGAACTTTTCAAAGTCGACCTGAAATTATTTTCAGAGACGGGTAACTATGGAAACATATTTGATAAAAGATAATGATAATAATGATGATAATAATAATATCCGCACATTAATGAACACAATATGAGTGACTCGGATGTCTTTTGTAAATCTGGATAACTGCAACTGTAGCAGAACCACGGCAGAGATTTTTATTTTTTTTACATATAATTTTTTACATGGTTTTGTATTTTGTTTGTTTCGTTTGTTTGTTTTAAAGTCGTAAAATTGATCCGAGCAACTCAGTTAATCAGTCAATAATTGGTGGATCAGATATCTGAAGGGGGAGGAAAAAAAATCAATACATTTTATCTAATTCTTTGACGAATGGAAATAATAAAATTGGGTTTTTATGGGTTTTTTTTTATTGATTATGTTAATAGAATAGGTTGAAGATTTGTTTAAGTGCGACACTTATATATATATATACACTTATATATACACTTTATATATATATATATAAGTACAAGTATATATAAGTATATATATATTCTTAATCCTGTTTATCTCTACCTGTATATTCTTTTCTTAATTCTTTTGCATTTGCGCGTTTTAAAGGAGATTGTAAGGTTTTTATAAAGTTTTTCTAAGTAGTGACAGAAAAAGTGTGACCTTATGCATACTGTATATTATAATTATATTTTTTATTATTATTTATGATGTTTGCAGCATTTTGTTTCATAAATCTATGCTTTATTGTGTAAAACATGTTTGTAAGCACTTAAACTTTTTAAAATCATTTAGTAGATGGAAAAACATGAGCCAGTTTTTAATATCCAGGAGGAGGAAACTGAGGAGGGGGGAAAAACTTGCTATTTATAATGCATCTCTATCAGATTTCAAAATTACATTTGGATAAAACACTATCTGTAGAAGTGTTTTAAATTATAATTTTTTTTAAACAATCTAGGTCAGATGTGTGAGATCACCTGATTAAGATGAGTCTCACTGATACTAGGCATTATATAAGACAGTATACTGTAAATCTACAGTCTGGGCTAGAAAGAAATCAGTTTAATTTTTTATACTGTACCATACAGTGTGGGCCAAAATAATCCGCCTTCTCTTGGACATTGGTTAACACAGAATAATCTGATGCGGACGCCAAAAATGAAACTGTGTATTGATGTATTTTTATCTTTAAAAGCCAGGAGCCACGCTAGGGCATTTATAGGACTTTTTTTTTTTTTTTTTAACAGAACAGTGCCTCGCCACAGCTGAGAGGTTTGAGAAAAACGTACAAATCTGAGAAGAGTAATAGTTCCATTGTGAGGAGAGTTTCTGAGACCGAGTCCGAGCCTTGATCCTGCAAATGTCCTCTTCCTCTCCGCCGGCATGGATCGAGGGGTATAAAGCGTATTTCAGTGAGAGAAAAGAAAAAAAAAATCCAAGAGGATCAAGGGAGAAAGAGAGAGAGGAAGGAAAAAAAGAAAAGAAAAAGAAAGCTAGACTATTCCTGGCCTATTTCTGCCTGCCTTTCTTCCCCGGGGCCACAAAGCCGTGCTAGGCCACTTCTCAGCCTCCCGTCCTCTACACCCGGACTGATCCATTTGTTTTTATCCCAATCCTGGATTTGGAGAGATACAAAGCTGATTATGCAACAAAAGCATATGGGAAGATAAAGGACACTTAGGTAATGGGTTTTGACAGCATCTTTGGCAAGGCGAATGAAAAAAAAAATCATCCTTTTTCTGTTGCTTTTCTGCAAATATGTTTGTTATTCTGTTTCTATGCCAACTGATTTGCAGCGGCCTGAGAGGAAGGAAAAGGGGTGAAAGATGTACGTTTTGGATGAAAGAAACAGTCAGAGAAGTCGGTAAACCCACAAGACAAAGCATGATGTAAAAGTTCTCCAGATGCAACAATATGAAACTCAGGCACTAGAAACACACCAGCGCAGCCGGGTTAATATTTCAGTCTGATTAAGTGATATTTCTGTAAATTGATCTCAAACCACAAGTTACTTATTACTCTGAAAAACAGCGACATTGTAAAATGATCATCATTATAAGGAACTTTACTAACGCAGTACGTTTAATATATTTAAAAAGCATCGCAATGTTCTTTAAAGGATTCATTTAAAAAATAGTTTTAAAAAGTTAATCTTTATAATTAATATATTATCTTAAAACTATAATTATAAAAGAGTAAAACTATTTAATTGCAACAAATAAAAGTAGTAATGTAAAAAATAAAAAAACTGTAAACTCTATTAGTTTTATGCCAAAGTGAAAATATGATTTAGAATTTTTTTTTTTTTTTTTTTTTTTATGAGATCTTTGGTGTAGTTTGGTTAAAAGCAAACCCTTGGTTGGTAAAATACTGAACACAACAATCACAAATGATTAAATGTGAAAACAAACATTTAGGTTCAAGTAGTGTTTTTATTTTTATAGGATCAAATTACCCTGTATCAAATCAAATTAATTTTCTATAAATGTAAACCCTAAGACATGGTGGTCGACAGAATTTGCATACTGGAACATGATTGGCTCTTAACTAGAGTGGTTATGATGTAATAAGCTCTGCCTGTTACATTTTCAGCACTAAGTACCAGTGCGAGGTTGTTCTTCTGTCCAGATGTGTGCAGTGAAAAATGTTACACTTTAACACTGCTAAATTTATTATTATTAAAAAAATGGTTAAGTTTTTTAATTATGCAGTTAAAGAAAATGTGCAAATTATGGAATGTACAAAACTGTATGCAGAAACAAATGAAAATAATCAGCAAAAGAAAAGCTTATGAATTAAATGGTTATTTGTGTCATGTCTGGCTAAACAAAACAAATCCAGTCACAAACCATATTCTAAAATTAGACAGTACAAAACATATTGTCCACATTATTCTAACTCCAGGAGATGTTTATGTGCTTAGCTGAGATAAAGAAGGAGATGAACAGAGTGTGGATTAGAGTTGTGTGATGATTAGGGTCCGGCACAAGTGTGTGTGTGTGTGTGTGTGTGTGTGTGTGTATCAGGGGGTGGAGGTCCTCAGACCTCTGCAGTGAGCGAGTATTAATCCGAGCTCAGTGGGAGCAGGACCTTGGCAAACAGCTCCCGCTGCTAGAGCTTTAGCCGACACCCGAGCCTGAGAGAAAGTCCAAAATCTTCACATTAGCTCCCTGCGATTCTTCGGCTCAGGACGTAAGCTCTTTTTCAAGACGGAGCGTGCAAAGAAATCTTAAACCCCGCCCTCCTTTTCACCTTCCCTTCCCCAGACTGTGACCCATGAGAACGCACGCCAGCGTCAGTCACCAGCGACCCGCTCGCTCAGAGTCATGAAATCAGACGGATTTGAAAATCGAGGTTTTCTAAAGTCATGATGAGGAGGAGGAGGGCAGAGGAGGGAGGCACTTTAGAAGTTTAAGAGGCCGACTCCAAAGCTACGGTGCTTCCCAAAAAAAAATAATAATAAATCATCCTGCCTCTTTAAGCTTTAGGCCACTTTACATGTTAGTCAAAGCCAAGGTTCAGGTGATTTCACAGTCAGAAGGCCAAGTGTTTGATATACAAGAGCTAAAAACAGTCTCTACATTTTCTTATAATGTGAAATTTTTTTATTTAGCCTAAAATGATACATATAGTTATACAAATAGTCTGAGATGTTACATTTGAACCAATTGAACTGCTAAGAATTACAAGTACCAAAGTTCGGTTCAATAAAAATAAAACCTACTACTTTTTAGATATCTGTACATTTTATTAAATCACACTAACATTTAATTCCCCTTGCTGTTCCTTTGCTATTTTGTCTCTTAATCTTAAAAGGAGGGGGGAAAAAACTTCTGATGTAGCCCAGGAACCTCCTTTATCCTAAAGAAGTCAGAAAACTTCAAATGTTACAGCTTTACCTTTGTTATAAAACTCCCTGACACTGGAGACTCCTTCCTTAAATGTTTTAGATTTTAATATCAGTTGCTTTTTTATCCATTTTCATTTAATCATAATACTACTATTATACTACAGTAACACTTTCATGGCTGTAAAATACACAGAGAATATTAAGCTGATACAGTAAGCACTGGTTAAGTTCTTATAAACAAGAAAACAGCTTATTATTTTGAATTCATCACCTTTGGAGCATCGATCCTTTTCTCTCATTTAGGATTTAAATATAACAATTTTACAGCTTGCAGCATAATTTTGGAACCAAATAAAAATGCATTAACAATGATTAACATTTCATATTTATAAATAAAAGCTAGTTATTAATCAAGACGTAGAAATGGAGTTAAATGGGGGGGGGACACCCTCCAGTAAAACTACTTCTGCTGATTAGAAATGAAATTGGGTCCTGAGTCGAAGACTGGCAAAGTCACGGCTCATTTAGGGCGTTTAATAATAATAATAATAATAATAATAATAATAATAATAATAAAAGTCTGAGAAATTAGAAATATTAAACATTAAGAGGCACATCAGAGCGAATGTTTTAGGATTCTGAACGTTATGACATTAGATTTCAAAGTACTGCTGTTTGGTTAGCATGGATTATTTTAAAGAAAGAAAAAAAGAAAGAAAGAAAGAAAGAAAGAATGAAACTGAGAATCACTTCTAAATTATGAATAGCCTGGGTCCTAATAACCAGCTTGACCAGAGCATTTCTAAATAATGCAAGACTATTAAAAGGTCACGAACGGTATTTACAAGCTGATGCTAAGCTAATCAGGTGAGCCGCGAAATCCGTTCCTCTTGCCCAGAATTGATCGAAACGCATATAGGTCAGGACACAGCGAGGCCCAAATAAGATATCGCCACATCCCCCCCCCTCCCGC